>CM067360.1:31671525-31920066 GCA_034401795.1 Chaetoderma sp. LZ-2023a | reverse complement strand
AACCGACAGATATTGATCATTTCACGGTATTATCGTCCTGTAATTCCGACATACTGCATGCAAATCATAGCTAGTCAGTTCACGTTATCAACAGCGATAGTTATCGCTACTACAGAGCGAAATGTTTCAGATAACCACGACAAGCAATCAGTCGAATCTGGCTCTCGATTACACATAAAAAGGAACATTGACTATTGTGAAAACTAGTTTCGATTGGAAGACGTTTCTCTGTAGGTCAGGTTCAATAGTTTACAAGAATGGTTGCTCCAAAGTAACCTCATTACTAGCAAAAGTGAAGTAACCATGTCACTAAGAAAAGTGAAGTAACCATATCACTAAGAAAGGTGAAGTAACCGTATCACTAACAAAAGTGAAGTAACAATGTCACTAACAAAAGTGAAGTAACAATATCACTAACAAAAGTGAAGTAACCATATCACTAACAAAAGTGAAGTAACCATATCACTAACAAAAGTGAAGTACCGATATCACTAACAAAGTGAAGTACCGATATCACTAACAAAAGTGAAGTAACCATATCACTAACACAAATGAAGTAACCATATCACTAAAAAAATGAAGTAATCTTATCACTAACAAAGTGAACTAACCATATCACTAACAAAAGTGAGGTTCCGATATCACTAACAAAAGTGAAGTACCCATATCACGCTCATGATATTAGTGTGATAAAAGTGCCAGTGTGGCTTCTTACCGTAACCCTTACAGAGAGAACACGAAAATGAGTCTTTATGATCCATCATATGACGTCATAATCACCTACGCGGCCTTGAGCATAATTTTTGGACGTCATTTGTGAAGTAATTAATTGCGTCACGAACGCATAATTGAGGGCCGACTTAAAATTATTTGCTAAATATTCGCCGGCTTTCCTGTATCGATGTCATATAATTAAGAGACTGTTGTTCAAATGTTAAAACAATGTCCCTTGCCGGCCTGATGCAGTGGTCAGGCCTATAATTCCATAAAAGTTTCTAAACGATTACCCGTTTTAAAGGCTGTTTTGTTATTTTAAAATTTACCATATTTACGGTATATTTGGGCGTTCCATACCAACGTCTCTATATGACTATTGTATGAGCAGTGACGGGATCCGATCTGTTACTCCAGTATATTGACGTATTGATCAATTACCTACCGCAGGCTGACGTCACAATCATAATGACGGAAGTCAGTCACAAAATTGTATGAATTGTATGTATTTGATAAATTACAATTTATTTAACATCAGTTGAATATTTTGAAACTAATTTGACTGGAAGCTGCTGCTTCCTCTGGCTGAAACATCCCGGTGTCAAAGTAGCTTCAAAACATTCAAAAGCGTACCTAAATATTTACCTTGAAATTTAGATTTCCAGGGATCCAAATGACACTTCTATCAATTATACCATTAATTTTTCAAGATCATAAAAGAAAACCAAAATTTTTGCTCAGTGAATAACCAATTGCTGGCCAAGAGAAGACAATTTTTGACAAATTACCACTTGAATGACTGTTCTTGTAAATTTACCTCTGGAATTTAGGAAATTTAGTTTAGTAAAAAGGTGCTTTGGCCAGCTTGACGAGCAAAATGTGAATGGTCAAGAAAATCCTAATTTTTCCATAGTCAGTTTCAGGCCAAGTAAAGACTATTTTGAAAACTTAGCACTGGAATGGACTGGCCTGAGTTATCGAGCCTGTCATTCCATTTGACGATTTTGTTTCATAGTCTTCTCTTGGTCTGCAAATGGATTTCTCCCAAGACCACTACAGATGCCCTTTTTGGCCCGTGTCACTTTTGAAGGTTATGTTGACACTGGACATATAACGCACCTTTCTCTGGTGCCTACAATATCAATTTCCACCGATTGGCAACCACAACTAGTCTATGTTTCGCATTTCTACGATTTTGATGTCTATCTTGTCATTTTTTCAGGTGAAGAGATCCACGTCGGTTTCTCCTTAGATCGATTTCTGATGTTGCTTTCTAAATGAGTAGACACGTATCGTGTGTATGGGTAGATGCTTGCATGTAGTCCAGGAGCTAAAGCTAGGTCATAATCGTGACGTAGCACACCCAGTATTCGGAAGGTCTGACACTTGCTGTGGCTTGGGGGGACATGTCCCACACATTTTAAGCCCTGTTGTACAAACAAATTGTGGTAGCACTAATTAGTTATCCTGATTTCTTTGCATAGGGGGGTCTAGGCTTTGGTTGTATCCACAGTGCACAACGATATAAGCATGATCGTGTCATAACTTAAGTAATATCGTATTAGATTCACCATATATGATATTTAGACCGTCATATAAATCGAGGAGTGAGGGCTCACAAATTGGTTATGGAAGCGGCTGCTGCGATTACAATGGCAGTCTTTTTCAAATGGGTTCAACAAAATGGACAACATGAAGACCACATTACTCCAACAGAATTGGAGAGTCTGGATGAGAAAATTAAGATGTGCCGAAGCAGCATTGACGACTTAGATGCACTGCAAGAAATTTCAAAGAGGTGTGTATGTACGTGAATGAATTGCAACAGCTGTTCAAATCCTTTAAAGTTGAGTCAAGCTCGAAATCACACCTGTTCGCATTTTGGAACTCATATATTCATATGGTAGAGCTGCTGCTTGATTCATAAGAGCTGAGTGAACTGGAGATTGGCAGGCACACCTATCTGCTACTGCTGCTATGGCGCCATATTTCTACAGCATGGACAGAACCAATTATGCAAGATGGCTGCCAATATATCTCGCGGACATGAAGATGCTTCCAAGTACACATCCCCATGTACATGAACAATTCTTGAATGGAAATCATTCCGTAAGTCGCTCAGACCATCCATTTAATCAAGTGTGGACAGATATGACCTTAGAGCAATCGATTAATTTGGATTCCAAAAAGCGAGGTGGTATTATTTGAATAACACAAAGGCCAGGAGCTCTGGAGAGGGTTTTTTTTAACTAGCCACGAGAGGGCAGCCATAACAACGGTCACAAAGCAAATGCGTGGGTTACAAGATAGTCACATGTTTGGAGTACATAAGGAAATGGGGACTAATCGAATGAACAGGATGAAACCGATGTGCAGAAGAATACTTTCGATGTTCTCATCAGATATAATGACCAATCCCTTTAATATTGCGGAAAACGACGACAGCGAGTGTCTTCCGCTTGTAAACATTGCAACTGGCGTGGTATTGCCTAGTGAAATCGCCAAGAGACTTGTTTCCGCCTTGACATTGGTAAGGAGATTATGGAAAATTGTGTTCAGGAGCGGCTGGACACTAACACGAGAAGCTTTTGGGACACGTTGCCACACTTAAACTTAAAACATTTGCCAGCCTAGCCCAGAAGAAAAAACTCAAAACAAATGATGAAAAAATTCACAATGTGAGATCTGACCGCGAACTATTTGGTCGATTAATTATTGCGGCAAGGTCCAGAGATGTTGATTTAAACTAGTGATGACGTATGAACTGTCTGCTGTTCCACTATCATTGTCACATACGGATGGGACTCTAAGACAGAATGTGAAAAGTGTTTTGTTAGTGACTAGAAAAGGAAGTAAATGTTGATGGACGGCTTCCACCTGTTGACAAGACAGGCGCAACAGCTTATGTAGTAGATGGCATGGCAATTGTGCAAATGGTTAAAACTGGAGGTACGTCTACATTTGGAGAATTGGCTGATAAATACTGGCACATCTTTACAGTTCCACTGAATCAAGAAGACTGCAACAGAGTAGATATAGTTTTTGACAGATATGATAGACTGGAATCTCTCAAAGCGGAAGAGCGGCTAAAACGTGGGTCATCAACAGCTTGGAAGTAAAGATTGCTGGAGAAAATACTCCCGTTCCAAAGCAATGGGTCAAGTACAATCAGCAATCCAAGCAACAAAAGTAACCTGGTTGCATTTCTCAGCAAGCGGTGGCGTGATACTGGTCCAAATATGCTATCTGCCGACAATTGCGTCATTCTTGCTGGTGGCCTTTAACGATGGAATGGATGTTGTTGTCATTTCAGCGAACAATTCGTCGTATTTGGAAGAACTTCGATCAGATCACGAGGAAGCAGATACGCGTATGATATTGCACGCGCTACACGCTTCAAAAGACCACATGCATGTTGTTATACAGTCTCCTGATACAGACGTGGCAGTACTTAGTATTATATACGTATCGTTCGCTTCACTGTTCTGAACTATGGTTCCGTAAGGGCACAAAGGACAAATTACGATACATACCAATACATAACGTTGCTCAAGTACTGGGCCCAGCTATCTGTCTGTCTTTGCCTGGGTTTCATTCTCTTACAGGTTGTGATAGCACTAGTGCATTATTTTGGAGTCGCTAAGAGAAAAGCATTCAATCTCTTAAAGTCATCTGAATGTCATCAGCTTAGCTTAGCCCAACTCGGCGAACATGTTGACTTATCACCGAATACTGCAATTCTATGTGAGATATTTGTCTGTGAGTTGTATATCACCAGGGATGTGGGAAAGACAGCTGATCAACCCGTTATTGGCTCTTTTTGTCAAAAGAGACAAAGAAATGAAAATCTTCCAGCTACATCGAATAGTCTAAAGCATCACACCGAAAGGGCCAATTTTCAAGCTCTTGTTTGGAGACGTTCATTGCAAGCTGTTCAGAATCTTCCATCTCCAAATGGACATGGCTGGAGTATAGTGGATGGTCTACTCAAGCCTGTTCTAATGTCAAAGGATCCTGTTCCATTTGGATTAATTGAACTCACATCATGTAGATGTCAAAAGTCTGCCTGCAAAAGAACAGATCTCTGTCAATGCAAGGCTAACAATCTACTCTGCACTGAAGCATGCCTTTGTATGGGAGGTGAAATGTGTGACAATGTTCAGCATACAATTGTCGAAGATGACTCTGCCACGGATGAGTAACATTCTCTCATTTGCTCACGTGATAAATATGCCCTGCCAGCTTGTGTAGACATGCACTGCATGTCAGTTAAAAGTTTAATTATGAAAAATGTAGAAAACATGGGCATTGTTGTAGCTAAGGTAGTGCTAGTCACAAGAAGACCTAAGTGCCCCAATATGTACAAAGCAACATACGGGTGTCTTAAACGAGGTTGATTATGTATAAATCTGCGACATACGATCACTCCTTTCCATTTTGGTTAAGATTGTATTGATATAACATGCGCTTAAGTTTGTGAAAAATTTACCATTGTGAAAATTGTTTGAGAGCTACATTCAACACCTATTGTAAATGGGCTTCTCACGGGTTAGTGATACCACAATTTTCTTGTACAACACGGCTCAGAATATACCCAAGACATCGGTCTAGCATAATATAGAGACAAACCTTCTGAATACTGGGTGTGCTACGAAACCATTCTTCTAGACCCCTTTTGAAAATTGGCTCCCGGACTAATGGTTGGTTGGTGAAAGATTGGATATTACTTCTTATTCGTGGCATAGTGTCTGGAAATGTAAAGACATAGTTAGATCAATTCTGAAGGAATGGGCTAATATTTGCCCTGCCATTGTTTAATGACCAACAAGTCAACACATTGGTGGCGGCAGTGCCAACGAGTCCTTTGGCGAATTGCTTACAAAATTCTTCTTCTATCAATCGTATAAAGAGAATATCTTAGCGATAGCTAATCGTAGCTTTATATTGCTCATGACCTACTGATAAATAATAGGGATTTGACTTATGCTGTGGATTTTACAATAGCTACACCTACAGGCTTAAGTTTTCAAATATTTAATTCCAATGTGGAATTTTCAACAACCGTAAGAAAGAGACCACCTGCTCGAAAGAGGAACAGCGGCAGAGACCAAGGCCAGATAGAGCAGAAAAGAGAAAGAGAGAGAGAGAGAGAGAGAGAGAGAGAGAGAGAGAGATAGAGAGAGAGAGAGAAAGAGAGAGAGAGAGAGAGATAGATGGAGAGAGAGACATGGAGAGAGAGAGAGAGACATGAAGAGAGAGAGAGAGAGAGAGAGAGAGAGAGAGATGGAGAGGGAGAAGAGAGAAGAGAGTGATAGGGGAGGGAGAAAGAGATGGAGAGAGGGTGGGGGAGAGGCAGGGTAAACGATAGTAAGAACTAGGTACACCTGGGGAATAAGAAGAGATATGATGACTTATCGATTAGGGAGGGAATAAGAGAGGAATGTAGCTGCGGATAAACATAGAAATAACCAAACAGAGGATGTGGTTGAATAATACTTGTTCTAATCTATTTGACTTCTCAAAACCTGCGTATGCATCTTATGTCCAGATATTGAATACGTCAACGCATTTTAGAGCAGAGCAGATTGTCCCAACAATGTTTTGTAATGCCTAGATAACAATTCGTGTCAATCTGTCTGATAATAGCAATATTCATAGTGGCATTAATACAAATGCAATACCTTGCGATGGACGTGGAGCGGTAATGTATCGAACAGATTTCTTTGTAGTCTAACAATAAAAAAATTTTTTTTATCATTTTTATATTATTTATATCGACTGGAAATATAGATAATTAAATTATGGTTATTAATTGAATTGCTGATAGAAATTTGTCGACTCAAACTTGTGTATTTACTCTGAGGCTGTAGAGCTAGGATATTGTATATAACTTGGTAGTATACAGTTGGGACATGGTACATAACTTGGTAGCATCGACTAACCCTTTGCACGCTGGATGTCCAGAATCTGAATTTCAATGTAACTATACACCCAACATCCAACACACACACACACCCCCTACCCCCACCCCACCTACACCATCCTCCCCCAACCGCCACTATAATCCCCACCCCGCACATCACCACATCCCCACCCAACCCCCAACCCCCGATATGCTAATAGACATATATTATTGAGGTCATGAAAAGAAAAGCTAGAATTCGACAACAGAGCATGCGAACCCCTTTCTCCCTACCGCAGATTGTTCGCCAAGCGTGGTTTCCTTGTGGACGCATATCTGTATTTCTGATATTTAATGGTGTAGACGAAGTATCGATGTGTATCTCGGTCAGAGTGGTGTGAGCAAATAGGGGTGGAAGGGTGGGGCCAGATGCAACAGCTGTAGCACACTAAATGACTGCACTACAGTAAGAGGCCGCATTACTACACTGCAGCAATATATTGCTCTCCTGCCCTTGCATATATCCCGCGACTCGACACGATATATACGACCGACAATCGTTCAGGAACCCAACATGGCTTGCAAATATATGGACCAAAGTACATGTCTCGCGTTGTTTATCCATCGGCAAACGTCAAGTGAAAATTGCTTTCCCAAACCGAAAACATTACGTATATCCCAGCACTCGTTGTTAATATCAAATACTCGTCAATCATTACGTTGCAGCCAACCAAAAGAACACCCCTACTACTTTTCGGGGCATGTCCGACATGACATACTATATCCATGATATGTTCTTTCTAAGCTGTACCATCGTCGGCACGGCTTCATTAGCCTACATGAAATAGGCACGCTGTCAATCTGTCACCATGCTGTTAAATCATAGTGATGGTGAGTATTATAGATGACAATTTGATAGCGAACATATACACTAATAAATGTCCATACTCGTCAAACAGGAGTTGTCCGAACCAGATGATTATGTGCTTATTACCGCAATCAACTGAAACACAGCATTCAACATCCCTTGAAACGCAGATGACCGGGCTGTTATTGGTCTAATACTGGGACACTACGGCACACTTTAGATTGTAAAATGCAACTATTTCTCAAATGATCTCCCTAATAGAAACATGAATAGATATTGCTAAATGAAGTAGATATAGGCATACGCATAATGTTCACCGATTTTGGATCAATAACATGTAAAGATATTTATTGCAATGTAACTGCAATGAGATCAGCTGCAAGCTCCTACGACTTGCCCGTTTCTTACAGAATGTTTATAAACTGCCAATATAGTATTTAAAATCTACATTAAATAGTTATACGGGATACTTTTTCAGGGCGGCCTGCTTGTCCTGGTTTGTTTAGTCCCGGAAAATACGTTCGGAGGAGCGAGAGAGTGTGCGGTTTGCCGATTTCAGACTGCATGTGAGAGCGCGCAACTTGTCTCTTTCAGTGTTTGTATACGTGAGTATGCAGAAATGTAAATATGTAAACAATAGCTGCTCTATTATAAATTGCAAAGGCATACAGATTTACAGATGTATCATCATAATGCATCAGAATATTTGAAAAAACGCTTGATATGTGGATGAAAAGATATACGGATATTTGATAGGATATGCGAAAATCCGGAGACCAGTTTACATTTTTAGGAATCCAGAGAGACTAATACAGCGTGGTTAATATTAGTGACGTCACAGTCAGTTCTATCTGTAATTGGATACGATTATTCACTTCTAATGAGTGTTTCGTTTAGATGTCATTCGATATAAATACCGCATGACAAGTATATATCATATCATATCGCCTATTACCTCGGCTGATAACGGGGCATGCAGACGCAATGGGTGAATCCACTTTTAATTGCCCATTTTTAGCTAAGCTCCGCCCACCGAACAACCGAACCCTTAATTTACAGAATCCCAATATCGAGGCAGTTTTACAGCTAACATGTTGAATATTTTGAAACAAATGTGGCTGGGTGCTATTGTTGTCTATGGCAGCACCAGCACCCAGTCAAATTTGTTTCAAACTATTCAACAGAGTGGTAATTAAGCAATAATTAAGACGTAAAATTCGTAAGCACAACAGATTTTTAAGAGTTCATGACGGACATAGCTACGCTATTCACTACGCATTTTAATTGTGACATTAACCTACATGTGATGTAATTGAGCATGACGTCATATATTTGACTAGCAGCACTGAAGTAATAACTGGATCAATGTCTAGCTCTGCTCCACCAATTTCTAGCTAACATCCGCTGTTACGTGTGTTGGCATCGTTTTACTACTTTGAAACCCGATTTACTAAAAGCTAAATGTCAAGGTAACATTATTGAAAATGAGTACATGTGAGTCCACTACTGTGAGGAGTTAAAGAGTTACGATCGAGTCACGTAATGTCGTGATAGTGAGTCTGCACACTGAATACCCAGAATCTGAATTTCAAGGTAACTAGGACTATTCAGGTAAACTATTGAAGATTTTGAAACTTGTTGCTGCCATAGGAAGAAACAGTTCCCAGTCAAATTAGTATAGTCAGCATAATATGTCTCGCATTGTAGATGACTTTTATATTTTGTATTTCGGATTCAAAGGGTTAAATCTAAAATAAACACTATGCGTTCTAATACACATGCATTCCTAGCTTATAGTAATACAGCATTTAGAATTCATATCACGTCGTAGTGCCATGACGCTAATGTTTTTGCCATGTAGAAGGATAACACAGATTGCTGGCAATTCCGCGGGATTAGTTCTGTCAACTTGAATTCACTATTACAGGAGCATTAGACCAAATTCAACAATAATCTTGAAAAAATTAGTAGAAAGCTGAATTTTTCAGAAGAGCTCAAGAATACCATATGCACGACAATCCTGCAAAGTTCCGCATGTTCGACCACGTGGCATTTTCAAAATCCAAGATGGCCGGCATCATAAATTGTGATAATCATGAAAATACGGTCATAACTCCTCAACCACTTGGATTAGAACTATGACTGGTGTTTTCAAGTATGCTGAATCCAATGGACCAATAAAATATTCATTCTGAATTCAACTAATTATCATAAATCCAAGATGGCTACCAAAATGCTAAATAATCGTCTCCAAAACCACAAAATTTGTATTTCAGCAGATAATAATTAGCTTAAATCTATGTCTACCATGGTGGAATTCACAATTGCTTATACAAATTGTGTGTGTGAGCGCGCGTGCGTGCGTGCGTGCGTACGTGCGTGCGTGCGTGAGTGCGTGTGTGCGTGCGTGGGTGCGTGTGTGTTGGAGTTGTTTATTGGGTATTTTGGTAGCCATATTTCTGGAAATGGGGTTATTCTTAACCCTTAACCACATGAATTTGAGTATTTTGATGATGATATTTACCAATCCATACTATGAAAAGAAAACATTGTTGAAGTTGTAAAACTGTATTAAATGGTAGAAAACATGCATTATACATTATTCAAGCAATATTACTATACAATACTACTTTACTAAACCAATATAACTGATAATTGGATGGAGTCATCATCCAAATGAGTTTCGGGGAAGTTTAATTATAGACCTCAATGTGTACGTCAATGGTGCGAGAATTTTTACAATACACACGGCCGTACACTCCAGCCCTGCCTTGTAACAACCACATGATTTTCCACACCCTACTTTACCATTTTTAACACTTTTTCGGGAGCAACAGATCTGTCAGTATCGATTGGAACCAGCAATACCTCTCTGTACTGCCACCCCCATTTAGGTGGCTGAAGCGTATTCTCTTGCCACTGCTGAACAGTGTGGTATGCGTTAAAGCTATACGATTTCGTAGCTGCTGATATTGGAGGGAGTGCTTCCAACTTGACACCAAATGACGATAAGGGTGCTCTACGGATTGATCGAAAATACAAGATATAGCGATGTTTGTCCAGTGACTTTGCCTGAACTGCTCCATACAATTTTAGCAGAAACAACTCTCCTACTCGTGCAATATCGTCACGGCAACTGTCACATTGAGAGAAGACGCTCAAGCAGTCCCAGTTGTCACCATCTTCTAACTGTTTTAGAGTCTTCTTTTTCCCTTGATTATAGAGAGCCGACACAGTGTCACAGACACTGATCGCATGTGCAAACATCAAGTGTTGTTTAATGTTATGATAAGCTGTCTGAATTCCACCTCTAGTGTATATTTGCAATGGGTTCCAACTAAAGAGCATGTTCGGGGTGGATTGTCCGACCATTATCACCAGAAAATCCGTGGCAATCCCCACAACAACAACAGGTGAATTCTGATCTTGGCCTGTATCCATGGCGATTGATGCAATCAACCGATCAGCATTTGCAATGATTTCCTTGACAGTCGGACCTATGCCCTCAAATTGTTCTGTTATTATTTTGATTAATCGATCCTTTTTTTGGCCATTACTCAAGAATGCCTTTTTGATGTAGTGCTTTTCATTTCTTGTTCAAAGATAATATCAGCTGATATGTTATGTTGTGCCCGTCGCTGCTCTTCGGCAACCTTTGTAGAGGTAGCACTGCCATATCCGTGAAACACGACTACTGCCTCTGGACCATAGTGATTAAGTACATAGGATACATAATGGTCACACACCTGGTTATATGTTGCATCAGCAGGCCATGGCAAGCTTTGCGGGAGGTGACCATGATGAATCGTGCGCCATCAGGTAGTCGAAGGTGGACATTCACTTTTGTCTTGAGAATGCTTGCAAAGACGCTCTTCGTGCTCTTCCTCATAATCCCTTTATCGAAAAAGGATGGTGACTGTCGGGAAAACTCGTGAAGGAGATACGGCCCCATCTCTGAATTGGCCTTAATCACACATGTGACCATCATGAATAATAATGTGTATTAACTTCAACCTCAACACCACGCACAGTTATCTTGTATTTATCACCACTGATGTTGGTGACCCGATCTTTGGGCTTCAACTTTACATCAGCATACGTGTGGCCAGTCATAGCCGAAGCAGCCCTGATGCCGATAGCAGATGCTTGATCCGCATTTGCACAATTTCCAGCAACGACACTGCTTGCTACACAGATTACTGCGTCATGGTCTCTATGTGAGAACGGAGAGTGCAACTCAAGGTAGTGGAGAAAATTCCAACAGTCTTTAGTATCCATGGCTGTGTTTTTGGTGCGGATGTGTGACTACACACCCCAGTGAGATTTTCTATGGCATTGCAGATCGGGATACAGTGAGGCATGGCATGCATCCCTTTGGTGAGTGTGCTCTCTGTAATACATCGACTATGAGCCATACCTCCAGAGGTCTTCAGAAATCTCTTGAAATCGATCGTTTGATCACAGAGGTTAGCGCTCCAGAATTTACGTGTTCTTCGAATGGTGAAGAGCCTCTCTCGGTGAAGTCGCGGTACTGCTTTGCCGACATGATATCGATCAGTCCTTCCATAGATCAAGGTAGAAGGGCGCAGATTTTGCGTATGCGATGTGACCAGCAGCATGCAAAAGGGGGTCATTTCACTGACTGTGTGAAGATGTAAATTCCAATCCCCAGTCCGCTCTGCGCGGATGAAATGCCTAATGAGGGACACGTGTTTCAAATATTCAACCCAAAGCTTAACAGTTCTACTTTAAGTGGCAGCTCTTTCCATCAGATCACCAATAATCTCTGTGAGTTGTTGGACACATACCTCACTTTCAACACCGGCATTCACCATTCAGCAGAGATATTTGTGTTGTTCGATACACGAGTTAGATTCATACTACTGAGATATCCGGGTGTCTGTAGTAAGATCGACACAATGGCTAATGATGACAAAATACGAGCACGTTGTGCACGAGCATGCGCATGGCCTGTCATCATATTGATCACAGCATTTGGAGCATAAACAGTTTCGCACAGATCTTGCAATCCAGTACCACCTGTAATGTATTTAATTGATCCCATATATGACATGATTAAGTGAAAAAACCCAAGTCTGATAACAACGTTGTTAAGCTCTGGGTAAGAATTATCTATTTCCGTTGCCTTGGTATATAGTAGTTGATCAAATGTGCCTGGACAAACAACACGTCCATGCTTTTCAGATAAGTTCTGTGCAAAATAAGATTGGTTCTGGTTAACAAATGGCAAATCTGCATCTGAGTTTTTTCATGATTGTCTCCCCTCATAGCACATTTCATAAAGACACTCAACGACGGACATTGCTACACAGGAACAGCCAAAGAAAAGCTTGCTACCCAGACATTATCCAAGCATATGGCCAAATTAATGACAGGTGGGTTTCATTTGGGCGGTTCAAGTGGCCCAATCTTGATGGACTTAAATCCTGGTATGGTGGATTTTTATACACTTTGATTTGTATGTGACCAAACTGTCCTTTTTGGGTAACTCTCTGAGTAGACCGCGGGATGGCAGGCAGGAATGGCTCCTTACCTGGCGGGTTCTTACATGCAATACCACCTAGAACATGCCAGGTACCATGACATGTGAGGATTCTAACATTGATGTCAGCATTGCCAAATATAAAATTTACAAGATCACTCTCAATATCATACAATTGTTCAACTGTAAGCATGGCATCGTACAGACGCTGAACCTCCCTGTACTCATCTGAAAATGACAAACTACTCAGTATATCAAACAGTTCTCGTGAGTCATGCTTACGATTAATGTAAACAGATAATGCTACCAGTATGAGCGATACAAAAGATCTAGGTCGACAGGGAGATATAATGCTATGTGTGATTGCTGTACGGTGGCGTTCTGTAGTTTGGATCGACAGGTCACGTACCAGCCGTACCAGCTAAGCTGGGTACGCGCCGCCCATCTAGGATTCGTTTCCTGAACACACCCCTCTGGGTAGAGCTATAAGCATATATAGGCCTATGGGAGAGAGAGTGTTCGATAAAACGCATTATGCGCATGCGCGCGCCAGGACGCTGTTTCTATGGAGCGCGTAGTTGTGACGAAGATAGGATGGCGCTTATATTGTACTGAGCCAGTAATCTGTAAGTCTTATTAATTGTCTGTTTACGTCAAATCTGGCATTAATCAAGACCGGAATTCGACGGACTTTCTAAATCTGTAAACCATTTCAAAATCGGTTGAGAAATGGCTGAGTTATATAGGAGAAACTCTTCTTGATTATCTTCAAAATATTGCCCTGACGTCATAACCACGTGGACGTAAAGCTTCTAGAATGTTCTAGAACGTTCGACGACGCTATTATTAGCTGTGCGCTGATTGGCTGTTGCTCGAACGATGATTGGATGAAGCCTGCGCCTGTGACGTCATGGAGAGTATAAAAGGAGAAGCGATCCAGTGATCGAGAGCATCCTCGGCCAGGGACCAAACAGGTTGGAGCTGCACCAACTATTATCAAGCACGACACGCGTCTTTCTTCGATATGAGTCGGGTTTTTATCCCGTAGCTTGCAGTTTCCAACCCACCGCACTAACACAATTTTGTAACTCCCCTTCTGCGGGAGTAATTTGGAACTTTCGATAACCGTTCACGAATACCACATCTACATTCGGAACACAAACTTGCGGTGAGGCCTTTGCGGCCTAAATATGTGAGTCTACAGATGTAGAGGCAGGATGTTCTTTGATGGATGACTCGCCGGATCTGCCGGCCACGCCTAAAAGTGGTATTTCAAACGACGCCACACCAATCATGTAGGTTCTTTCGACTTTCGACCGCAGTAAGTAAATTCTGCCCGGTGCGTCTTCAGAGCTGGTTGACGTACACAGCACCGTGAAGCTTTGTTTTCTATCTTCATTTGCCTCTGACAACCCCCGCTTGTGACGGGTTGTTTACACCGTCCATCCGTGCCATCGGTGTACAGGAACTTTCTTCACTACATAGTACTATCGTATCTTTTACTGACTGCTCGTTAGCCATTCTATTAGGCCTACAGCACTAAGCAATGTACTCCCGCCATGAGTGTTCTTGCGGAACTCTTGTTTGCGGAAAACAGCTTGCGGGAACCACCCTGCGGGAACTTTCCAGCTTCCAGAGAGCGCATCATCCTACGTCGACTACAGATCTACGTGTCAATTTCAGTGACATGGTAGCCTAACTTGGGAATGACTACCAAGTATTCAAGTAACTTTACTTCACCGTTTAATTATTTCTCTATATAGGTTTCGTTAATTATTTCGTATCCATACTAACGGTTCCGATGACTAAAAGAACGGTCTTAGGATCAATAGTTAAAATTTCTGTATTTGTTAAATAGTTATTTTCATTTTCCTCAATGTGTTGCTAACCGCACTATAGTAGCAGTTTAATGGATGGCCACTGGCCATATACATACGTAATCTAACCAGAACAAACAATACGGTGGCAATGATTAAGATATATATATATCTTAATCATTGCCACCGTATTGTTTGTTCTGGTTAGATTACGTATGTATATGGCCAGTGGCCATCCATTAAACTGCTTTGCTTAAGTTATAGAAAATATAGGAATGCAGTGCACGTAGGAAACACTATACAGCAACATGTATATGCAGCATTTTCTCCCGCCACCAACAATTTTTCACTGAGGTCGCTGTCCGTGCTATTACTCTGTTTAGCCCGGCATGCTACAGACTAAACCCTTTTCTATTCAGCTCGATAGGATAGGTTCAAAACGATTAGAGACACTTTCTTCATTACACACTGTAATATATTCTTCTCCTCCGGCAGTGCGATAATCTATCCCCGCACTCTGGTAAGACTCATAACTTCAAGATTGTGTCTCTCTTCATATTCCTCTTAGCCTTGTGGCTTCTTAATTGTTTGGACGTCCCTATCCGCACCCTGGGCTGCTCCGACTCTGGGACACTACTGGGATTTCTGAGCGGTGATGGATAGGGTGCGGTATCACATACACATTCCCGTGTGTCTTCAGATACTTAGTAGATAGTACTCTAAGCCAATGTAGGAAAGCACTGCGAAAACACGTGTATTAATTCTTATTTTATTTACTGACAACCCTCCTGCACCGCAGTGCAAAACTGGCAACTTCTATATAAACCTAACGACAGGTTAAACGGTTAGTTCCATAGGACCCGGTGACGGGCGAGATACGTATTCTCACCGAATTCTGTTAAAATGTCTGGGCATGATATTTAGATCTGCCACGCCCCTACGGGAAGGACATTTACGGTGTGCATTCGTCTCTCTTGCCCCCACCATAACGATAGGAGATATGGCCTAATAATGCGTCCGTGAAATGTAAACCATGTCTTGTAATGTTTCATGTGGTTGTGAAGCGGAATGTCCGGATTCTCACCCAGTTCGGAGATCCCGCTAAGTAACATGTATGAGCGCTGTCTACAGTATTGATGACATCGGGCATCTGTTCTTCATGACAGTCGTGTCTAATAGCTAGGTAGATATCGGCCAGTTGCGGCCCAAACTAATTCTTGTTCTGAAAACAACTAAACAAGTGATTAAGCAAAGCAGAAGGTCACCAGAAATAAACGGCAACTACTAATTCAGCATATTAGCAATCACATAAGACGGTAACGAAGGAATCCATCAGGAATCTTCCGTTCCGCCTTCACGTAAAACAGTACGCACCCCTATAGACATAATCTCAGTAGGGATGGTCTTTTCTTTCTACAGCATTTTTGTTTGAAATATTAGAGTGGGCCCATTTTTGCCTACTATTCTTCTCCCACTTTAAGCCGTGGGGCCACCTTCCCGAGACGGAGGCTCGCGCGAGGCACTTGCCTCTCGCAGGATTCAGCGACGACGGTCCACGCCAGGATAATACTCCTCACCCAAACTAGCACTAGGAGTAGGGCCCGCGTGGGACACATCACTTTTTCGTCTGAGATAGCCTTCTTCCTTTCAGCTTAGAGGTATAATAACTTATATTAAGTTAAAAAGCTATGTCTCGTGTACGGGAGCCTCCCTTGCGGGGATACCTCTGCGAACCTACGAGTCTGTGTGGTACCTCGGGGAGCCCCATATTTAAAAGTTCATGTACCTGCCTCTATGTCTTGTATTTTCGTATGCTTTTATTGTAGTTTTATCTGGCATATTTTTCAATTAGTTAGGTAAACGCATTGCATAGACTAATATTTTTAGGTCACCAAATCAAATCTTGTAAGTCCATAGATCACGAAATGGTTATGGACAGGCATACTGGTGACACAAACTCTTGGGATGAGACCATTGTGTTTACTGTTCGCGGCAATGGTCGCATGGCCCCACCGGAACGATTGAGTTCCACCGGCCTTGGGAGCCGTTTTTTGTTTCCTGCAGGGCAGCCTCGTTCAAGGTCAGTCACCCCAAGACCGGATGCTAACCAGCGTCGTCACTCGTCGTGCACTTACGGCGCAGCGAGTCAACATGAGACATCGGAACGGCCCGATACTGCCCGGCGAGCTACAGTTCACAGACCATGCCATTGCCAGATTTGATTTTATTATGCCACTTAATAGTCCATTCAAAGACTCAGGTACCAGTCTCTTACTGTCCTGCAATTTGGTCATTGTAGGATATTCAGATTTGAAGATACGCTATAGACCTTATATCATCTTGTATCAGTGCAGCTGCCATATCTATGATTGGGCCTTTTGACATGGCACTTGACTAATAATTATCTCTAAGCATGCGGTTGCTAGCATCTAGGAAAGTATATATAATCGGCCTTCCAATTTCACATTGTAGATATCGGATTGTCTAGAGGGAGTCATGACCCGAGGGACATCTTATATTTACAAGTAAGACCGTAGTAGAAAGTATTATCTTTTGAAAATACCAGATGGGCTAGAGGAGGGATAACATAGTATTGGTAGAGTACCGAGTAGTAGGTTTTTGCACTGAGTGACTGAATGCACTGGGTGACTGAATGACGTCACCAGCGAGGATGCAGATGCGAAACTAGTATGGAGACTAGAATAGTATTAAATCTGAAATTGAAATGAAGTAGAGGGAGAAGCGACGGTGCTGGCTTGATAATATCTGTCAGTAAGTGGATAAATTGGGGATGAAAGTTGTTGCCATGGGATCGGCAAGTAGTTGGTAGTATTCAGCAGTTGGTCAGGGCAAGGGTTTACAAAATAATAAGCTAGTAGAAATCGAGAGGAATCGAGGGGAAGCGTTAAGAATAATGAGCGAATAACAACGAACCGACTGACCCGAATCTCGATATAGAAGCACAACAACACCAGCTGGTGATGAGCGCATGTGGCTCCAGTGCTATTAACCTTCCTAAATTACAGGCATAGGCCTAAAAGCAAGGAAGAGGACATGGACAGAATAGAGTCAAGTACATAACATCCTGTTGGGAACAAATTTGTATATCAACTATGAGTGAGTCAGTCATGGCAGGCTAATTATCAGAAATGAGTAATTGTTGATAGAAACCGAGAGATCGCATCAAGCCAGAACCGGCGCGAACCAGTTGGACCACGTTCAGTGGGGTGTCGTTTCCGGAAGTAGTTTTGGGAGGAGGAAACGTCATAATCAGGGGATGGCGGATGAAGTTCTGAACGCGGTAACGGGAACTCAGAGAGTATAAAAGGAGCACTTAGAGTTTTGAGAGGGGTCGGTAAATTAGTAGAGAGATACGCTCTGGTTGAAATTATTGTAGACTGTAACGATAGATGAATAGTTAGGATAGCAGATCAGCTCGACTGAGAGTAATCCTTTTAGAATTGAATAGAATTAGTTTAATAAATAGTGATAAGCTGTTTCAACTTCGTATTGATGTATTCATAATTTATGACAGTAAAAGTCATCTTCTTTTGTACAGTTAGCGTTAGTATTAAAGTCATCACCTTGATAACTTCAAGGCAATAGTTTGTTGTGTTTAACTCTGGAGTATACGGAAGACCGTATCGTACCTCATCCTTCTGAGACTTAGTCAGATCAGGCCCGGATATCTTATATAAATATCGTACTTTACATCCAGTTACGAGGCGAGCAGATATCGGTCTTTTGTGTTTTGTGTAAAGTGAGTTGTCGCACCAACTTAACATACAAACTTTACGTAAAACGGAAAAGACGTCATAATCACTTCATAGTGTCATCAAAGTTGAAGAAATAGGATCGAAAATCTTCAACATGTCGGTATAATAGCCTTCCCAAACCATTCCTCTAATCTCTGTCCAATCCTTATGGGGTCTTACTCTTCTTCCCCATCCAAATAGCCATCCATCAGCGATACAAGTTCTGGAAGTGAATACTGGCATTCATCATTATCGCGTATATATTGGCACAACTTCTCGAATGACTCATGTTTAGTGGCATCGATAGGTCGGCCCCGTCGCTTGCCATCACTCTTACCCTCACTTGGAAATGGTTTGCCAGCATAAAAGAGGATCTGGCAGTCAATGTGATACCAGCAACAATAAGACGAACTCAGTTGAAACGCGAAGCTTGACAGCATCTTCCCACTCATCACCGCGATCACCAGCTTTCTCAAGTATGCTTTGAAGAGAGGCTTCGTCATAGCGTCACGTGACAATACCCTTCGGTTATGGGGTACTTTTTACTCTAAATGGTAGTCTATTAATGTCTTAGCGCAATACAAGCATTCTTCTTTTATATTGAAATATGGTGTCTTTGAACGCAATTCGGAAAATAACACACTACTAGCAGATGCCATATCTTCTTCTCGTTGCCTTTTGTAAGAGTAAATGCTGTGTGCTCGAATGTACTCTCTACGGCATTTTCCATGTGCAGGGAAAGGTAGTATATGAATGTATAACCGTTCTTGCCCATCATTTGTTTTGTATAGGCTTTCAGTTCACATGAAATAGGAATATAACACTATAAATATAATGTTTTCAATGTCTGTAACATTTTAATAAGCAATATTATTTACTTGGGCACCCTTTTTTTCATCAAACAAAAAATGCGGTTTTCGTGAATCGACACGGGCTAGAAACATGATATATCCAGAATAGATATGTTTTATAGCTCTATTTTATTTAGAATAGTCTAACACATCGATGTATACACTAACATTTTTGTTTCAATGCCTCAGGTGGAGCAGTTATGCCAATTTTTGTGTGTTCCCGTTTATCACATTTTGCGATGGCGGCCATCTTGGATTTTGAAACTGCCACGTGCTGAAAATGTCAGCTTTCTACACATTTTTTCAAGGTTCAACCCTAATACGCCTGCAAAACACATTTTATCATGTTTTAAAAAACGTTGCTCCGCTAAACCAATTGTCTGTTTCGGGAGAATATATCACGAATGCTTGCAGATTATGCGATATCTTCAATTACATAATTTGAAGCAATAGATTTCATGCAGTCAAATTCGGTAATGTTTCAAAAATATTCGACATTATTCTCATTACATAATATAGACCAAGTGCAATCTGTACACACATAACATACAAAGCTATCCGTTGATAAAGGAAACTGGCGGCGCCCACAGTTCAACAGTAACGCATTGTTTTAAAAACGGAAACAGTTTGTGACTACGTGATGTGTAGGATAACGTCAATAATTAATTAGGTCATGAAGGAGGCATAGCTAAAACCAGCTTTCTTCATTGAACCAGGAAGTGAATGGTATGTAATATAATAAACCGTATTCTATTAGTACGATAGCACATATGCATTTGAAATGAGATCCTTTTAACCCAAAACCAAAACCGGCCTCTGTCGTGGTCATGGGGAATGTCCATTTGCAGGCCAAGAGAAGACTATTTTTGAAAATTTAACACTGGAATGACTGGCTCGATAACCGAGCTAGTCATCTCAGTGCCAAATTTTCAAAAATAGTTTTCTCTTGGCCTACAAATGGGCATTCAATAAGTAAATTTCATAATTTTTTCAACAAATTTAGTTATTAAAGGATTAAAGTACAGTTTGATTGAAACACATTTCTTAGTGGCTGGTCAATTAAAATGTGTTTCCATATCTATCATTTCCCGTCGTTGCTTGGATTTCATTGGCAGAAGTGGCATCAATCATAGAATATCCAATTAATTGTAAGACTGTCAGCACAGTGGCTGACGTCACACGAGTCTTTCAATTTGTATGTGTTTTAATTCAGCGGTTTGAACCAGAAATACCTGATACTAAATATTATGTACCACATTATAAATATTCCGAATCAACGTCAATGTTGACTTGGAGATGGTGCTGTCAATAAACATCACTGCAACAAGACATTTCAATTAGATTAGTTTCAAAATACTCGCAGTCTTATAGATACATCCTATAGAAATGCAGGCCTATTGAATTCGATATTCAGAGGGTTGAATTGGTCAAATAATACTTATTTAAATGGGAACGCAAATAGAGGTCGGTCACAACAAACCAAATAATGCTTTTGCAGATTTTAAATAAAATAAAATATATTAATTGTATTTTTTGCCAAATACTTAATATTAAATTTCGACACGGAAAGTAATTTGTATTCAATTTCTCATGAGAATCACGTAGCGTGATTAATTACTGTGGTGTGACGTCATCACATAAATAGTACGTTGTAGTTGACGATTGATAGTCAACACCAGCTCAGAAATACACCATCACATTAATGAGGCGGAAGAAAAATATTACCGTCTGTTAAACTAGAACTCGAATCAGAGCTGCTGTCTCGCTGCGCAACTGTATAAGACGGTAGTTTCTTCTAAAATGAAAAGAAGCGTGCCATAATCTGAAATCATGTCGTTGATGAATCACACGATGACGTCATACGATGAATTTCATAGCCTATCAAAAGCCAAGACTTTACCCGAAATTGTAATAAGTTAGAGTTTGTGAAAATCAGTCAACTACTTTTCATTTAATGAAATATGATAAGATGTTTTATTATTCGTGGTTTTTTTTATTGAAAACTATTTCTTGTCTGTGATCCCCTTCAAATTTTTCCTGGCTTCAACGATTTGCATGAACTAGGTATGACCGGTCCATTTCTAGTTAAGCTCCGCGCATTGGAATCTATTTAATATATACGCTGGACGATGAATTCCACTGATCGCAATTTCAAGAAGATTATACAGGTAAGCTGTTTAATATTTTGAAACTTATTTGGCTAGGATCTCTTTCTGCCTATGGCAGCATCAACGTCTCTCAGACAAATTAGGTTCACAATAATTGACAGAATCTTTAGTAATTGTAAGTTCACAAAAGACATACAATTCGTAAACCTCTGTGAGGAACCTTTCGACTTTCGTGACGGACCGCGTTATTTTGAATGTGAACTCAACGAACAGGTTAGGACACCATATACCTGAGCGACAGATTGACTTATTCGATTCCCACTAGCAAACCCAACAACGCTGAACCATTTCTTGACCAATGAAGAATGTATTGAATATCCGACTCACGTGATAGTCATAAGCCTATATCCATGGCTTGTATTAGCTAATTTGTATCCAATCATTCGAGAAATAAGATAAAGCTTGTAGCCGAGGTTCCCGTGGATTATGATCTCCTAAAAACCTGTCTGATCCTAAGTTTCCGGGCAGTAATTCCAGATTAGAAGTCATTGCATTATGTCAGAGCAACATGTATGAGAGAGTAGGTTGTGTGCTACAACACGACTATTGTAGCGTGCCTGTATATCCTGTTTGCTTTGATCAGGAATTCTTCAATAGCTCAATTACACTACTCCGTTTCGTCTCAGTACAAATTCGGTAATCAATCTGTCGATTAAGTATACAACGACGTTTATAATCACTTACGTCAAATGTAGGCTAACATGACAATTAGCCTCGTAATGAATGACGTAGCTAAGTCCATCAGGAAGTTTTAAAAGTCTGTCAGTTGTACGAATTGTATGTCTTTACTATTTAATAGAGTATCCTTCTGTTGAGTATATTGAAACTAATTTGACTGGGCGTTGTTGCTGCCGTAGAGAGCACCCAGTCAAATTAGTTTCGAAATATCCACCTGCTTATCTGTATAGTTGTCTGGAAACCGACATTCAGGTAGTTCAGGGTTCGATCAATCCTAACCGTGGCAAAATGTGGTCGGAGCCTAGTTAGAGATGGGTGGGGCAAAGCAGCAAATAATAGTAAAAGCAGATTCAGCCATTACACTAAACAATTTGGTCTTATTATTAATCCGGTAACAGAGTATTCCACCATTTCAGGTTCCTAGACTTCGTCGAATATATCACACGACTATACATTTAGATATTCTCGAGAAATCGTGGTAACAATTCACGAAGAATTGTACCGTCTGCAGCAAGACGTTCCTGTCATATTAGGTTCATGATATTGAACAACTGACATGCATAGCAAGCATGAAATTCGGAATCTGGGAATTCATGTTGCTAAGATTTAAATTCATTGTATTCTATGTACATCTTTGCATCATATTAAGAATGGAATTTGCTCCGCATACACAAGTTTTGAAGGATACCCAGGAATACTATGCAGCCTGGTGTTTATCTTGTTATTCACAGCTACAATTAATTGACATTTATATGGCAAAAGGATCTCGTTTCAAGGCGGAACCCAACTGTCAGTATGTCGGATCACCTGCTACTGGCTACATTTAATTGACCAGTGTTGAAAACAGATTTCAAAAAGTAGTCTAGACAGCTATCATAAACTAGCACTTTCCGCCTCTCGAACGGATGTGAAGTAATCACTGTAGTTATTCCACTAAGCCGAGTGACATGGGATAATTGGTTCGTTGGCAACACATGTGGGCCATCCATTGATCGATGGTTTACGATAATATATATGTGATGGGATTGACTGGTGGGAACTTGTCAAATATAGATTTTGTTCAGGAGTATAACAAAGAGAAAAAGTGTCAAGTTCGTTAGAGTTAATTAAATGTTAGTTGGATAAGGAAAAGTTGTGATTGAGTGGCATATTGTACCCACCGAGGTGGCATTCAACGCTTGGCTCCTTTCCATGAAGCATGTTGTCATTTCTCACTTACTATAGAACCTCCCGGTCTGTAAATCATTAGCGTACATTCCACATGCTGTACTTAAATGTAATTATGAAAATAACTAATTATAAATTATGCCTGTGTTCTGTGGCTGCAGTAGTAGAAACATCCTAGGGCTGCAATCAGTCCTTCTTAGTTTTTGCCCACTATGACTTGTCCTCCGCCGAAATCCTTACCTTCCACAGTTCCATTCTTGACTTGAGTGTACCGAGTCTTGCCTTCTTAAGGTCACCTCGTAGCACAGTTAGCGGATTTATGCAATACCGTCCTCCCCTGGCTTTGTATATGCTGGCTCCGAGTAGGGAGAATTCCAAGGCTCTCTGTGCTGGTGTCTCTTCTGGCATCCTTAGCACATGGCCAAACATGGACCATCTTTGCTGGGCGACTTTTACAGACAGCGGCGACGTATTACACATCCTGTATAGTGCATCGTTGGAAATTATGCTGTCTGGTCATCGGTGTCCAGTGATGGTGCGTAGGTGTTTGCGGTGGCAGGCATCCAGTTTGTCTAACGCTGCCTTTGGAGCTGCCCATGTGTTACAGTTATACAGCATCAAGGATACGCAGGTTGCATTGTACAAACGTAGCCTTTTTATCAAGGGCATCTTTGATCTACGCACCCAATGACTGGAAAGCTATGTTCCCCATGACGCAGCGTGCAGCAATGTCCGCAGTACTGCAAAGCGGTAAGCCCAGGATTTTAATTTTCCTCCATGGTTCGCCTCCCCGAAGTGGGTTGTCATTTTCCTTAGCGTCATGCTTTGTAGATAGGTATATGTGGGTGAACTCTGGTTTGGATTCATTCATAAAGAGATTCCCAATTTGTATTTTGCTCACAGCTAGTGGAAGAAGTTCAGCAAGAGGTTTCTTTTCCTCGTCTATGAGGTCCACATCGTCAGCATATTCCATCTCTAGTGGCATACCCAGTATTGGCACTGGGGTGTTTGGTCTTGTGGACCTCTCCCGCACGGATTTCAATGCAGCAGCAAGGTAACCGTTGAATGGCACCGGAGATAGACCATCTCCCTGTGGGGAGCCGAGTGATGTCTCAATCTCTACCGACTTCACTGACTTGACCAATACGCTCAGCTTTGTGTCTCTAAGCAGTAATCTCACGTCTAGCCATAGATCCTCTTCATGGCAACTGGCCTGTCGTGGTACATCTAGGATCTTGGAGCATGTAATTGTGTCGATGGCTCAGGACATGTCAATGCCCATTTTGTGTATATCCCAGTGTTTTGACATGACTAAGCATGCGTTGAGCCCATACAATGTCTGCGCAGCTGCGTTCACGTTTGAAGCCACTTTGACATGACCCGGTGAAGTCATCGATCTTGTCACGGATACGGCATAGAGTAACATTGGATAGGATTTTCTGTATGTTGTTCAGGAGCGCAATGGGCCGCAGAGTGGATATGGGGCCAGGTAGCCTCTTGGGCTTGGAGAGGCCTCCAGCGTCGATGGGAAGGCGGTGCATAAAAGCTGATCTGATTAGGTGCGTGATCGTTTTCTAGTGAAAGCCACTTGCATGTTTGAATAGGTCATTGCTCCTGCCATTATGTACAGATTCGCGTCCTTTATTAGAGCTGTAAGTGCCTTCTCACCTTCTGTTGTTTTAATTGCTATTAGTAATGGCTTGGGGGTCTCCTGCGAACTGGTGCAAGAGCTCGTCGTCGTTGTCAGTGAACTGTTCCTTGACCCATTCTCGAATCGTCTCGGCTTTTCCCTGGGCAGTCCCAATAAGGTGTCCTTCAAATTTGTGTACGGTGAGTTTTGGTGTGTAGTCAGTAAGTCTCAGCGTTCGGGCTGCCCGAAACAATATGTGTCAGTCATCCGTGGCAGTGATTTCATCTGCTATGGAGTCTGCTTGTTAAATTTTAAGCGTGCACTGATGTTGTTCAGAATATTAAAGCATTCCCTGCGAAGTTTGGTGCAGGCTTCACTTTGACCACATTGTTAGATGTGCAGCCGTAACGCTTTCTGCTCTGCTAATAATGTATGCGTCATTCGTATAACTAGTTCAGTTGTTGTTTCTTTAGAACTCCTACGGTGCTTGTAGATGATGATTACATACATTTGATTATTTTCGTTAGGGCTTCGTTTTGTGAGCATAGAGGCAATACTGAATTGATGAATGCTTTGAGTGGACTCGTCTGGTAATTCTTCATCATACTGTTTAACTTGCAATCGAGAAATGAAAATTATCTTTTGAATTCCGAGCACGTGTCATATTCTAGTATCGCCACGATTAGTTTTCTTCGAACCATGTTGAATACAATCATGAGGCAGTGCATATCGAGATGCGATCTTACGCAGGCGCATAAGTGCTACTGAGGAGAAACTTAAGCAACTAATATTCGCAACATCTCCATAGAGCATATACATGTCCTATCTTGTTAATGTAATGGGAGAGATGCTCATTGCAAAGGACCTTTCCGGTTTTAGCTATTCCTCGCCCATCTCTAGCTAAGCTCCACCCACACCTCGCTCGTGTTGGGATCGATCGATCTCTGACACCCTGACTATCAATTTCCAAAAAAAATACACAGGTATGCTGTTGAATATTTTCAAACTAATTTGACAGGGTGCTGTTACTGCCTAAGGCAGCAACAACGCCAAGTCAAATTGGTTTCAAAATATTCAACAGCATGTATATTAAATAGCAAAGAATGACAAAGTCATACAATTCCTACAACGTGTCGGACTCTTTGAGATTGCTGACGGTCTATATGGAACCCGTTGTGACGTAATGATTGTGATGTCATCATACACGCGCTGAGCTCATTATGACGTCATATGAGGTCAGATGATGGATGGGTACCCTGGAAAGGTGAATTGAGTTAGTGCATGCCATGATTGAATGGACGAATCCAGCTTTAGCTATTCCCCGTTCATCTCTAACTAACACTTTGCCCGTGTTAGAATTGAGTGATACATGCAGCCCCGCCATCTCAATTTCCAGAAAACTATACAGGTAAGCTGTGGAATATTTTGAAATAAGTTTGATTGGGTGTTGTTGCTACCTATGGCAGCAGCAACGCCCAGTCAAATTAATTTTAAAATATTTAACAGAACATTTATTAAATACTAAAACATACAATTTGTACAATTTGTCGGACTATTAAGCATGTGTGGCGAACTATATCGCGTCATTCATGACATAATTGATTATGTTGTCCACCTACATGTGACGTAGTTGATTAAAACGCCATATGATTGACTGAGATACTGTATTAATCAATTCTAGAGGTTGTGTGGTAAGAAATGATTGCTAAAAGTTTTGTTTCGTATCAATCTCTCTTTTTTTTAAAACACATTTTATTGTACTAATAATACAACGGGATTGGGCACACGTTCTAGAAACTTATCTATGCCCTCTCCCTACATAATTAATAACACGGCACGATACTCAAACTAAAACATATATACACGAGAGAGAGAGAGAGAGAGAGAGAGAGAGAGAAAGAGAGAGAGAGAGAGAGAGAGCGCGAGAGAGAGAGCGCGTGCGCTATAGAGAGAGGGAGAGAGAGAGGAGGAGGTAGGGAGGGAGAGGGACATTAGAGTGGTAGAGGGTGAGGGGGATTTATAGTGATGTTTTACGTTATACTAATTACAATAACATTATTGTTCAATAACACAAATTTAGTAAAGGCAATCATCTTGGCAACAGTAAATATGATGTTGATATTCTCAACAATAACAAGAGCATGATACAAACAATGATAATAAAATTAAATAAATGAAAAATAAATTACTAGTTCATTTGCATTCGCATCACTTCTTCCGATATGGATGGAGTCGTGGAAATATGCTTACGAAAAGTACATCGCTCCATAAGACAGACAGACATAGGTCAAAGTCTGCGAGTCTGCCTCATGAAACGATGTACCATAGTCGTTGTATCCTCGTTCACCTCGGCCGAAAGTTTGTCGCTGCCATTTAAAATCACTTCCAGTAAACCAAATGGGCCAAATTGAAGTAGGAAGTCCATCAGAATTTGTCTTTCATCAGCCCATCTTGAACATATCAGGAAGAGATGATGAGAAGTCTCATGTACTTGGCAATGAATACAATCGGGTTGGTCTATGAGATGATATCTGTGTAATTCAGCATTTAATTGGCTGCATTTGTTTCTAAGCTTACACAGAATAATGTAATCTTTTCTTTTACCAAGCGAAAAGTAGACTGGTATTTTCAATCACTCTCTGACTTCTATGAGCGCACATTATAATATTCATCTCACGTGTCAGCTCCACTAAGAAAACGGATTGGTCTCTTTCTTGCTATCTTGCCGCACACATTGCTAGTTAAGCTCTGCATACGTTTTACATGAGTTCAAATCGATTTGAAACTTGGAAACATGAATTCCCAGAATATAAATTTTAATGTAACTGTACAGGTACGATTTTCCTGAAAGATCTATGCGTCATTTTAATTGTGACACATGGCGTATTTGATTATGACGTACGATACTTGAGTGACCGATCGGATCCCACCATCGATGGAGCTGAGCTGTAATACAATTACAACCTAATAAAATGCAACAAAATTGGATGCCAGACATGAAATTGCTACAATTTAGCTGATGACGTCCAATATATGGCCCCACTTCAGGAAAGGTTAGCCAGGTTTGCGCAAAATGGTGCAAGAGTATTCCCTGAAGTAGAACGAGATGAACTGCCGATTGTTCGCATTGGCTTTTAAATGGTATATGATTGAGGGGGCTAGAGTTCGAGCCGATGGAAGAGTGTTTCCCGAGAGCTGTTTATACTGAAGGGAAATTCGCCATATAAACGAATTGTCCGCGCTTTCCCATTGCCCATTCCATCTTTGATGACCAAACTAACGGATTAATATTCAATGACACGAGTTTCAATTCAGTAAAATGATGTCTATAACCTGACTGTCACTGCCCAGCTTTTCAAATTAGGGCCTACTATTAACGTAGTCTATTGGATTGACTTCTCTAGTAGCATGACGGTAGTTCTCTCTGTGAGACCAAAAATCTGAATGATCTGAGCTCTGCAAGTCGGCCCCATTTTACTCACCTTCCTGCGGACCGGGAATATGGGCATTTTTGTACCGTTTTCGGCGGTTCACCGGTTTTTGGCACTGCAATGTTCTGCCGGTGCACCATGTCCTGGCGGTGCAGAAATTGTTGTTGGGTGGGGGTACACTTGTTTGGTGGTGCATGGTGCGGGGTGCAAAAAGATGTTTTTTAACGGTACAAAATAATTTTTTGGCGGTGCAGAAATTTTTGGCAGAGCAGCCATATTTTGAAGTCATGCATCCAAAAAAAAAGGAAAATCATGCGGACTTTGTCGTTTTCCCGCATGTTTTTAAAAATGGTACTCTTTGGTGAATGATCAGTTTAAGGTCATCGCACATCGTTTTCAGGTACTGTAGAACTCATCAGATGCGCGGTTGATGTCTGCTGAAGACAGAGTTTGTTGGACCATTAGCGCCAAAACCATTGGCAACTGCCAAACAAGAAACCTCGTCTATCTCTTCACTTGCAGCAAATGCCACAAACAGTACATATGGGGAACACCACACCCATTTAAACCATGCACTCAAGAACATAGGTATAGGCACTAACCAGTCCAGCTAGAAAGACCCCCGCCTCCCTGACGCATGGCCAACCACAGGCCATACCGTCAGTACGTGTTAGTATACCCTAGATTTTCAAATTAGCATCACGCCACAGCTCCAGCTCATTCCTCAAACACAACATGCTAAGCTGTAATGGGGGGTGTTGATTTGAAATCTTGACGCATTCTCCACATCTGGCACAGTTGGACTTCTTTCTATTCATGCACTAAAATCTGCACGGGGACGGCATTTCTCCACTGACAATTACGTAATTTTCGCAAAGACTGTTTTCGAGTCAAATTGGTTATTTTACAAACCGCGTGTCGTGTAAAAGTGTAACGTCATCAAAGGCAGTCATACAAGACATGCAATTCTTATGCAGACCTTTTGATTTTCCTGACTGAGCTATGCATTATTTTGATTGTGACGTCAGCCAGCATATTTGATTTTGTTGTCAGATCAAAATCCTCTATTAGCTACGAACACGACACATGTTAGCCGCCCACATGTAATAGCAGAGTATATACCCCGTGCAGATGTGTTTTACTGCGCAGCTCCATTGTACTAACTAACAGATTGTTAGTAAATGTGATCTCAGCGATACTCGTTTCGATGCTTTTATTTCCTATCAGTTAATCAATAGCACATTAACAATATTCGATCTATAATTGTGATAAAGATGTACTGTGCTGATGAAACATCCTGCAGCTGCAATCAGCCCTTCTTCGATGATAACCACCATGTCTTATCCGCAGCCACAATCTTTATATGCCTCAGGTGTGTGCTTGATCTGAGCGTACCAAGTCATATTTTCTTGAGCTAACATCGCAGCACGCTTAACAGATCTATGCAATGACGTCCTCTCCTGATTTTATATTTACTGGCTTTTATTGACTGACATTTGGGAGAATTCTGAAGGTCCATATGACCGTTTGTCTTCTGGATCCTGAGCACCTGGTGAAACACGGGCCATCTTTGCTGGCGACCTTTACGGATACGGTTGATGTATTACACATCTTGCATAGTTTCGCTTGTGCCCAGTTATAATACAGACTTGTTTGGGGTGGCAGGCATCAAGTTTATATGGGTGGCTGGCATCAATTTTGTTTATAGCTGCATCTTAAGTTGGGGTGGCTGGCATCAATTTTGTTTAGAGCTGCATCTTAAGTAGTCTAGCTGTTCCAGGTATACACAATGATCGATACGCAGTTTGCGCTGTACACAGGTAGTCTTTTTTGTCAAGGACATCTTTGATCATCGAAGCCAGTATCCAGATGGACTGGGCAGCTATGTTTCCAATAGCACAGTGTAGATCCATATCAGGAGTACTACTGAGCAAAGGGCCAAGCATTTTGCTTTTCATCCATGGTTCGCATCTACGAAGTGGATCGTCATGTTTTAAGTTCCATACTTTGACAACATGTGTATGTGGATGAACTCTGTTTTGGATTCTTTCATACAGAGATCATCCTACTTTAGTTTGCTTGCAGCTATCAGGAGTAGTTCGTCAATGGATTTCTTTTCCTCATCTATGAAGTCCACATCGCCGGCATGTTTTTAATTATGAATTTTGACAGACTGCACCCTATGAATTAGATCATCATTTGTTCCATTATTAAGGTTATAAGGAATCCATTTCAAATTGATGGGTTGATTGCCGTATTGGGCAAACTTGTCACTCTGAAATTAATTGCAGATTAATGTTGCTACGTTGTGTAGCCATTGGGTAGCCATATAATCGCAATACGGGCTTTCCTCTGCTGTGATTTGTGCCGTGCACAGTGTTCCCTGACGGGGGCAAACGATATACTCCCTGATTTTATCCCTTCGATTTAGGACATGCAACTGTTTCTACGTTTGCCAAGTACATCTCAGAAAACACTTGTATAACTAAGTTGACACTCAAATGTCATAAAAAGCCCCTCGGGGAGCAGATAGCTAACATCGACGTCAGCGCCGATCCAAACGAAGCCCTAACCAAAGTATTGACATCTATGGAATCATTAGCTCCCAGTACCATCGTTGTTCTTAAAAACAATCAAACTAGGTATACTGACGACCCTCTAGTAGTAAAACTGTCAGCAGAACAGAAAGCGTTATGGGTGCGTATCTATCAAAGTGGCCAGAGTGAAGACCACACCAAATTACTATAGGTGCGCAATAACATTCCGCGCCTATCACGTTTAAAAGATCTTGCTATTCAACAAGCAGACTCCCTAGAAGATGAAATCACCGAGATGGATGATTGTCACAAAATGTTACAGGCAACCCGAGCCCTGAAAGTTACTGACTACACCCCACCACTGACTGTACACAACTCTGAAGGACACTTTATCAGGACTGACCAGGGAAACTCGCTGATGAGTCATTGGACCCGTTCGAAGCAGAAGTTGAGAAGGCACCTAAAGCCCTCAGAAAAGGGCGTGCATCTGGACATGATGGTGTGAGCAATGAACTATTCACATATGCAAGTGACTTTATCTCAAAAAGGATGCCATAGCAGATAAGATCACTTCCACGGATGACTAGCACAAATGTTTTGGTCAGACCGAGCCCTGAGAGTTACTGACTACACACTACCACTCAGTGTACACAAGTAGCTGAAAGCCACCATATATGAACTGACCAGAGCAAAGCCTAGGAAATTTGACAATGGTTCAAGAAACAGTTCCCTGACAACGATAATGAGCCCTTGCACCCGTATTCATGTGGACCCAGACCATTACTAACAGTTTTGGTATGACCAGTATACACATCTTCATGGAGTGGAGCTTTTTGTTTGGTATTAAGGGTCCATCCCCCAGTCAGGTTGCTGAAGTGTTGTTACTATTTGATCAGGTCTCATCGTGTGCTGCAGATTACATCGAATCATGTGATGTCTTTCGACTAGTCACCTCGTCAATGACCAAGATGTGTCTATTTTAAAATGAGGCATTTTGCATCTTTTTGATGCTGTCGCCCAGCAGGCTCTGATCTTCAGCAGTGTATGCCACCGTTACCAGATATTTTGCCGTTGCTCTGCATCCTGTATTGTCCAAACCTTGTATAGTATGGGCATCGGCCCTGAGCCAGTAAATGGGATGTGATTCCAGGACATTTTTGTGCCATGGGACCATTGATTTCCCATATTCCATACATATTAATTATAGACGGTTATATCTATATTGTGATGAGGACATACATGTGACAATCAATAGTTTAGACTATAACTACGGACTCTCACAGCGCTAGGTGCCTTGCAGTTGATAACTCCATTTTACGTATTCTTGCAGATCGCAGATTTTTTTTACTTTGCAGCTAGATTTCTATGAACATATACTGTGGTAAAGAAGGCGCAGTACTATATGTCTCTAGATTTCTGAACGTGTTGAACTATTACCTCCCGACTAGGATGTAGTAGAATTGGGCCTTAGATCCATTTGCATATTCGCCTACTTCTTTTGTGGAATTGATGTTTGCTACTCTGTTTCAAAATCTAACATAGCATTGCAATTTGCTGTATGCATATAATGGTTTTCTATGCGCCAAGGTCGGACACTTGGCAAGAGAGTGTCCCAACAGACAGGTCAACATATCCAGTATGAAGGTAGACCACAGATATGAAGATCGTGAGAAGACAGTAGATGCTACACTTGTTGCAGAAGAGGCAAGAGTGGAACCAAGCATAATGACTGGAGCCATTGGGTCAAGTAATCGAAGATGCCGGTACAAAGAGGGTTTGTATGTCATAAAGCTGTCAATGTATTAAGAGACAGTGGTTGTAGCGGGGTACAATCCATTGTAGATAAAGACTGTATGATAGATGAATCGCAAACCTGTGTTTTGGTTGATGGAACAAAACGCACTGTCCCTGTAGCTTTTATTAATATTGATACACCATACTATACTGGAATGGCAAAAGCTACATGCATGGAATGTCCTACATATTATTTGATTTTAGGTAATATTCCAGGTACCAGAGAACCTAGTGATCCTGACTTATCCTGGAGTGACAGATGCGGTGGACCGAGTTCAAGCCTGGATTGCATAGTGACATCAAATGTCACTGTGTGTCATGTGACATATGTCAGCAAACAGTAGCTAAGGGTAGAGTTGGTAAAATACCTTTAGGGCAAATGCCTTTAACTACCACACCATACCACCCTATGTGTAATGCTTTAGTGGAACGTTTTAATGGCACATTAAAATTGATGCTTCGTAAGATGAGTGCTGAACGACCAAAGGATTGGGACAGGTACCTTCCAGCACTGTTATTTGTATATAGAGAAGTAGAACAAGAAAGTCTTGGATTTTCCCCATTTGAGTTACTGTATGCTAGGACAGTACGAGGTCCACTTAAGATAGTACGTGAATTATGGACAGGGGAGGTGGATAATGCAGAAGTTCGAACAACGTATCAATATGTTTTTGATTTGAGGAACAGGTTGGAAGAGAAAGTCCAAATCGTACAAGACGAACTAAGGAAATCATCAAGTCAGTATCGGAAGTACTACAATACCAAGAACAAGGAATCGTCAGATGAAGGTCGGTGATAAGGTGCTTATTCTGCTGCCTACAGATAAAAATAAGTTGCTGATGCAGTGGAAGGGACCATTCTAAATATTAGAAAAGTTTGGAATAGGAAATTATAGATTCAATGTGCTGGCAAAGGTGAAAACCTTTCATGCAAATCTTCCTAAGAAATATATTGAAATACCAGAATCAAACGTTGATGTATGTACTGTAGGAATAGGATCTTTAGAATATGTCTGTTCAGGTCTTGTTGATGTTGTTTTTCAGGATGATAACACTGACATGGACATCTCAGAACCAGAGATTGTGTCACCAAACTGGAAGGCGAAAGAAACAACTGAGGATGTTGTCATCTCTGATGAATTAAGTAGTGAGCAGCAGCAACAGGTAAAATCAATTTTGCATACATATAGTGATGTTTCAACATATTTGCCTGGTCGAACAGATTGTACTGAATACAAGATTAGGCTGACCAGCCAAGATCCAATCCGAAACCATATCCAGTGCCTCACCACATGAGGGAGATGATTATTAAAGAGGAAATTGATGCTATGCTCCAGATGGATGTAATCGAGCCATCTTAGTCTCCCTATGCCTCACATATCGTTCTAGTGCGGAAAAAAGTTGGTAGTATAGATTTTGCTCAGATTTTCATAAAATTAATTAAATCACTGTTTTTTATTGTGAGCCAATTCCACATCCTGAGTCTTTACATACCAAGTTATTAAATGGTAAATATTTCTCCAAGGTTGACCTGAGTAAGGGGTATTGGCAAATCAAAATGGATGGGAAGAGTAAGGAAATGACTGCTTTTGTCACAACAGAAGGCCGCTTCCAGTGAAAAGTTATGCCATTTGGCGTCGTAAACGCCCCTGCAGTCTTTTCTCATATGATGAGGACGGTTTTGTATGGAATGGATAATGTGGAGAACTTTATTGATGATATTCTCATTGCAACAGAAACATGGGAGTCGCATGTCTCGAGATTAAGAGAGTTGTTGGAACGTCTCAGAGCCTACCATCTGACAGCTCGTCCATCAAAGTGTGCTGTGGGTATGAAGAGTCTAGAGTTCCTTGGACATGGTATTGGAAATGGACACGTACAACCAGAACACGGTTAAATTGATACAATGTTGAATGTATCAATACGCTTACCAAGAAACAGGTGAGATCGTTTATTGGTCTAATTAGCTTCTACCAGAAGTATATTCCTAACTTTTCAGCAGTAGCTGCACCTCTAACAGATCTAACACGTAAGGGCAAGCCTAATCAGGTAGAATGGACAGCCAGTCAGCAAAGGGCATTCAACACGTTGAAGGGAAAATTGTCTACAGCGCCCGTACTTAAACTACCAGATCTATCAAAGAAATTTATCTTGCAAACTGATGCATCTGATGTGGGCCTAGGAGCAGTGCTGTTACAGGAATATGATGGCAATAGGTTTCCGGTAATGTATGGTAGCAGAAAACTCCTAGACAGGGAAAAGTCATTCTCAACCATTGAAGAAGAATGCCTAGCTATTATTTTGTCTGTGCAGAAATTTCAACGATTTCTATATGGTAATGAGTTTATTTTAGAGACTGACCATGAACCATTAGTCTGGATGACCAAGACCAAACTGTCAACTGGAAAAGTGATGAGGTGGGCGCTGAGCTTGCAGCCATACAGATGTGTCATTAATGGTATCAAAGGTGTGGACAATGTAGGTGCAGATGTACTTAGTAGATGGGTTCCATAATTAACAATATGTAAGTATGTAAGATGGCATTGTATTAATAGCGTTGTATTGTTTAGCCTAAGCTGTTTGTATATTGTAGTAATTCAGATCATGTTATATGAATTTTGTGAAAAGGGGGAGAAAATGTCAAGATCTGAATTCAAAATTCGCGATAGATCATTGCAGTAGTTTTTTCTCCATTTTCGCTACAATATTTTATGTAAAAAGCTACGTGTGTGTAAGAAGTGTTGGCGCTTGGAGTAGCAGTGTGTGTGTGTGTGTGTGTGTGTGTGTGTGTGTGTGTGTGTGTGTGTGTGTGTGTCTTTGTTGAAAGGAATGTGCTTGGTTTGAGAATGAACTGCAAGGTGACGGGCATGATCATTTCCTAGTGCTTGGGACAGTCATTTGAAAGTCTTCCAGGTGTACGGTGTTCAAGTGTTTGCGTCCTGATTGAATTTTGAACGGCGTATGTATAACTTTTCATATATAGTAATTTATGTGTTTTGAAGTCATATGTATTAGAAATACCGGATTGTAATCGTCATATATTTCTTATTCAATTGGACTATGTGAGTATTGATAATTTTATACGAAATCTGTTTCTGTCAATCTATGACGTCATATAAGTATGTGTTTTAAAAATTGTTATTTTAGCCAAAACGTGTCCAATAAGTTCTCCTCTTAAATTTGCGATGTTATAATATGTGGCTTGTCAGTATAGTAAGTTGTGGCTTCAAAACATACCTATATCATATCGTTCTGTTCAAATATATTGTGTATTTAACCCTTATCCTGCTGTATGCCTATCATTATGCAAAATTCCTAGTACTTAGTATATTGTGTGTCTATTCTGAAGATAATGATAAGGGAAGCTATTGCAAAATACATGAGCAATGAGTTCCAGTCTCGTTAGCTTCAAAATGAACACTATTTTATCGTTTACTCGTAGTATGGTTTTAGAGTCAGTCTGTCAGTTGAAAAGGGTTAATCAGTAAGATTGTAAATGCATGTTAACGAGCGTTGTTCATTAGCATCCATATTTCTCGTCAATGTTGTTGTCGTGTGTTAGTAAGTGTGATTTACCCTATCGTAAACATATACTTTAACATAGTTATAATTGTATTGTAGTGCCCAGTCTGGGTCCGGACAGGCTGTGATTTCCTGGTCGGAAATCTTGTGTATTGGTTGCGTGTGAGTAGAGCCGACCCTGTATAACGTGTGTGTGGTAACATCACCTGCGAGTTGCGCAGACTTGTCTATCGGTTCATCATCGTAGTCATCATCGTCATTGCCATCTTCTCTGTCAACTATTAACACCTGCACGTTGCGCAGACCTGTATTGTCGTGTCAACATCGTCGTCGCCATTATCGTCACCTTCTCAGTAATCCTGTCATTGTTTCGTCATCATCATCGTCGTGGTCATTACCGTTAACATATGTGTCACCTATTATCACCTGCGAGTTGCGCAGAAACATTTGTCAGCATCGTGTCATTACCACCATTGTCGTTATCGTCTTCGTCGTCTTCAATTTCAAGAAACATTCGTCATTATTGTGTCATTGCTATCATTGCCATTATCGTCTTCATCGTCGTCAATTACTAGAAACATTCGTCATTGTCGTGTCAGTACTATCATTGCCGTTATCGTCTTCACCGTCTTCAAGTTGAACAAACATTCGTCATCATCGTGTCAGTACTATCATTGCCGTCATCGTCTTCATCATCGTCAACTTCCGTTCATGTGCAATGCTATTAGTGTCGTAATCGTCATCAACATCCATTAACAGTTAAACGTAACAGTCCATCCCGCAACCCCCCCCCCCCCCCCCCACCCCCAAGTCCGTGAACATTTCCATAATTATTTGTATTGTATTAGTAGTTTATATTGTGTATAGTATTGCCAATCTAGTTTAATTTATCTATAATTATGTTGTCTATCTAATACCTACTTTTATATATTATATAGTGTGCGTACGTCCATTAGTACTGCTGTGTACATTCTAAGGTGTAGTTGCTGGTGGTGTGCCAGCGTACGCTTGCGTATAAGATCGCGTGACGGTTGTATTGTATGTAAATGAAGTGTGTGAACATACTGTGTGATTTGTATGTGAATCGTGTGTTAGCTGTGTGAACTGTGTGTGATTTATGCATGGAGTATGTGTGGGTTGTGTCTGAGTGGTGCATGAATACCGACAGAACGTATAAGCGAATGATTTGCTGTGTGCATGGCCTATGTAGTATTTTATTTGTGATGTTATTTTATGAGTTGTTATTAAATTTTTGAAAACTTTTTATCTGGCTTGACTTTTCCACTTAAGGATCGTGGCATATAATGGTTCTAACATCAGAGACCCCATCGGAGCAGTCGACCGGAAAGCTATTCTCGAAGATAATGTCGCTGCTGCCATCATCATCGTGGTATTTATCTGGTTGTAGTTATGAATGCTATTGCGCACTGATGATAAGATTACCTGCTCCAGGCGAGAAAGCACGCCGTACTATCACCAAACGAATGACACCTAGACGTACATAACTACATAAGGGACTGACAAGACATTTTAAGATTATCCCTGATAACGCAACTTACTGGGCCGATACCGGGCCGATACTGTGTCGATATAGAAGGTATCGGCCCAGTATCAGCCCAACATTTGCCCATTTTACAATTAAAAAGAATCTACCCTGATAACGCAGCTTACTGGGCTGGCGCTGGGCTGATATTGGGTCGATACTGAACGTATCGGCCCAATATCGGCCCAACATCGGCCCCGTAAGATGCGAAATCTGGGATTTGACTATAATTACTCACCTCCCAATTAACAAGAATCTGATATGCATTACACCTGACGCTTTATTAAGTATTTTGGCAATGTTATATCATATACCATATGTGGTTCGCATTAGCATGTCATACACGCAATAACATAATGAGCGAAGTTGTCATCTTAGGCAAATTATCCTATCTAAATACACGGCAGCTATCATATTTTACCTAATATTAACGAGTCATGGCGAATACCACGCAGAAGTCGCCAAGAAGAATGTTATAAATGCTAGTATAGCAGAGGAGCAATAATGCCTGTAATGGTTGCTATTTTATACAAACCATTTAGACAATGTATAGGATGGTAATTGAGAACAGTATGCTGCGCATATTGATATTGTATTGATGTTAGATCACGTGCGGTGCATGGCAAATGCACACTCTAACGCAATTAAAGATTTTAATTTCTGACAGTATTTTGAGGGTTTTTTAATTTAAAGCATTTCGCGTGACGACATTTATATTAAACCATGCCTTGCGTCCTACATAACACGGTAAATATAGGTTGCTACAGATTTCTGTCTGAATTTGAATTGCTGACCCGCGAACACTACAACTTACAGTATGGCTCAGAAATAAATTTAAATCTTTCAAGAACAAAGTAAATGGTAAGGTTGAATATGTCCAATCCAATGATGGTCAAAATATACAACATGAAGATTTTATGTTTCTCTCTTCAAAGGGTCGTGTCGGGAACTTTTTACTGCTCACTGGATATACGATGACGGATCCCGCTTCACTACCGGTAACTGGAAGGTGTTGCTGCGACAACGGTCACCGGTGGTGACGAAGGATAACTGCAGTCGGCTCGCCTCGTCTGACTGATCGTGGATAGACGATATTTATCTTGAGACTGCTGGGCCTATCTGAATATTCTAAGCTCCAAGTAAGGACTGGGTTTTACTCCCAGCTCGGCTAGATTCCTAATCCTAATTGACTAACGAAGGTTACATATACGTAAGATTAATACTTTATTTACAAATATAACAAGTTCGTGATCTAGAGCAAAATCGCTCACAATGGATACTTGGTACAAATTCGTTGTACAATCTAACAATAGCTAATTATCTTCTACGTCCTAATGCTGTTCTACTACTATCAAAGCTTCGTTAGGCATACACGCCACAGCTCAAAACTAAGCACGCATGAGGTACTTAGTGAATCACAGATGGTGATGGATTAAATTATCTAAGTGAAATCTCGCCTTATATACTCTTAATCCACGTCTCTACACATTTCACAGAAACGTACAAGTTCTCTCAGAATCTATTCCTATCTATTCCTACAACTCTTCTAGATATTACATAAGCACACTTTGACTGGCTGAGCAATCGGTCCACCAATCAACCTCTGCTTATTTCCTCCTAGAAGTTCTGACCTGATAACTGATCGATCCTCTCAGCCAATCAGTGATTCCTCCATCATTTGCCTGGTGCACAAGTCTATTCTCTATAAGTCTTTACTGCAGAGTCTGGTCATCCTCGATTGGTTATGACGTCATTCTGACCAATCATACTCTGCTCAATTCTTCCCTGAAGATTGCGCCTCACATAGACAAAGCGGAATGTGTTGTTGTTGCATGCCATCAAATGAGTGACATATAGTTTATAAATAAATTTCGATTCTGTTATTAATTCCTAAAGGACGCTACAATGTCCATGTCCTGTCCATTGCCTATTAATGGAGAGGTCTTGGGAATGCTAGTGTGCTAGGCACATGTGCTGGATGATCTCATTACCAGCTGGTGTTGTGCTAGCCTAGTGTGAGAAACTAGATTGAGTATGTCATCAACTAAGTCTGTTTGTCACGTTCAGTTTCACTCATCCCAACACTGATTACTATACATTGATTATTTCCAAAACTACGATTACCAACAACTGCTGAATATTATAAAAGTGAAGACCGACTGAACAGCAACAACTTTTAGCTAAACTATTTCCAAATACACATCAACTCAGAACCATAGAACCTTTTTCAATCAATTCGTCCATTTCAAATATTATTCTATCAATTTCATCTGCTGGTTATATAACCCTATAAACAGCATCCTATTCATTTAGCATTAGTACGTTTCTACTACATACAAATAGATTACCTGGCCTGCTCGACTTTCCACCGTCCCAATGATTGACATATTTTGTAAACAACAGGTGGTCGACACAGCCATAGTATCCTTCATCATCCTAACTAAATTGTATGTCGCAATTATCATTGATGCACATCTATGACATCCATTTTTAGCCCGCCTGGACTTTTAGCTCACCTGGTATTTTCAAAACATAATTTATTTTGGGTCTTAAGTGAATTATAAGACATCCTGCGGGGTCATGACTTCCCACAAAACAATCTTTACAAACAGAACATTTTCTTACAGTTATCTTCCTGTTTCTGTTTTTGTTTTGGAAACACGTTAAGCTATTTATGAGTTGTACAGGATAGAGCCAGCCGCGCTTGTGAATTTTATGCACATTCAAAGCATTGATCGATGACCACATAGAGGAGATTGACCACGATTTGGTGCTCAGTTCTGGTTCAGTCCGCGTGTAGCTAACGGGAATAGGACCTATCATACGTCTGATGCGAGTCTGCCTTACACATTCAATTACATCCACTGTTTCAATCATAAAGAGTATAACACGATGCTATCAGCTACTAGACCCTCAGCAACAATAGTCGTGCTGAAACTATGTCTTTCTAAATAGCTCGTGATGAATACAGCAGCGATCCAATGACCAATGACCGGTTGTTGAGATTGCTGCGACCCATAATAATGGGTTTCTCCACAGACCCATCAAACGCACGCGCATGCACCCCGACGACCCCACTTCATCCCACCCCCACCACGACCATTTAGCACGCCCACGCCCCTCAGTCATATCCTTCATATGATGGCGGTAAGAACTATCAATACGTGTTACAATATTGGACAACACAATGTGCCAGGGTATGACCACCAGAGTACAATACGCTGCTTTGTCATAATTGGTATCTGTTCGGCGGGATTTGATGGAATTAGGGTATTGATGCCAGCACCCATTGTGCGCGTTGTGAGCGTGCATATAATATCCCCCACGGTCCCGCATGATGATGAAATTAGTCGAAAGTATTTGTTCTGAAAAACTTTCTGCGAGCTTATTGGTAACAGATTTCAGATGAAAAGTAATTATTGGTCAAATTATGATTGTATTACGAGCGTCTGCTCTCAGGTGAAAGTGAATGCACGCATGAAGGCAGCAATCGCAAGTGGGTAGATTAGTGGTGCACAAGAACCATCTACTGACAGGATGTTGCGTCTACTAACAGGATGTTGCGTCAAAGACAGCGCACAGCAAGCCCAGATTCACACCAGAATTACGAAGCTTTTAGAAGCTTACCTGATGTACCTCAATGTAAAGAAATAAAATAAATCGTAGCATATGAGGATTTCTTTTCGCATAAATTAATATACATTTTTAGTTGTGAAATTTAATTAGAGTCACGCATCCCTCATTCAAGTTAATGACAAATAATTAAGCCTATGCTAATTTAGGTGCAAAGAAACCAATGATATGCGAAGATTTATTTCGTCTCATTACAGCGAGGTAGGGCTACACAAGTTATGCTTGTAAAAGACAATTTTTTTCAATTTCAATTTCAAGTAACTGTATGTGAATATGGGCCTTTAAAACAAGTAAAAAGTAAGCATATCACGCTCATGATATTGGTGTGATAAAGGTACCAGTATGGCTTTTTACCTAGCAGAGAAAACACAAAAGGATTCTTTGTGATATACCATGAGCAAAAATGTGTTGAATATTTTGAAACTAATGCAACTTTCCAATTTATCCATCGATCACATGACGTCATAATCAACCATGTGACATTGAGGATGACGTCATATTCAATGAAGCCATGAATGACGTAATTAAGTGCGTCAAGGACGCATAATTGCTGAAGTGCCAAAGCGTTGTTGTACCAATTGTATGTCTTTACTATTTAATGAACAGCATGTTGAATATTTTGAAACTAATTTGACTGGGCACAACTAGCAACAGCAAACAATTAAATTAGTTTCAAAATATTCACCAGCTTACCTGTATAGTTTTCTGGAAATTGATTGTCAGGGAGAGATCAGGGATCTATCGCGACACGAGCAAGTTGTGGGAGGAGCTTAGCTAAAGATGGGCGGGACATATTTAAAACTGGAAAGATCCATCAGTCACGAAGCCGTTCCTCCTTACGGCAGAAACAGATTCCCGTCAAATTAGCCTCTAAATATTCGCTATCATTCCTGTATCGCTGTCTTAGAATTAAGAGAAAGGCATTTCACGGGTTAAAATAGCATCCCTTCCCGGCCTGGTGTGTGGTCCTGTTGGCCTCACCTATAAATTACACGTCTTACGCTATTTTTCTATTTTTCAGATATTTACGGTATTTGGGCATTCCATACGTACGTCTCCATGGCTATTGCATGAGCAGTGGCGGGATCCGATCAAGTATTCAACGTCATGATCAATTACCTCACGTGTTGGGTGACGTCACAATCATAATGACGTCACTCGGTCACGAAAATCAAAAAGTCCGTGACAAAATTGTATGTATTTAATAAATTTGCAATTTATTTAACATCATGTTGAATATTTTGAAACTAATTTGACTGGGAGCTGCTGCTTTAAAATATTCAACAGTTTACCTATATATTTACATTGGAATTTTTATTCCAAGACTCAAATTGCTACTTCTATAAATTACCGCTTTAATTTGTTAAGATTTTTTCAAAAAATGTGAATGCTTGCTCAGTGAATGACCATTTGTTGGCCAAGAGATGATATTGTTTTGAAAAGTACCACTGGAATGGCTGGTTTTAGTAAATTTATCTCTGGAATAAGGAAATTTAGTTTATTAAAAGGTGATTTTTGGCCGGCTTCACGAGTAAAGGGTTACTGGTTAAGAAAATCTAAATGATTCCTTACTCAGTGTCCATTTGCAGGTCAAGTGAAGACTATTTTTGAAAATTTACCAAATTTGCTTTCTCAAACCCAAACCATTTTAGGGATATTCTAAACCACATTGTTAATATCAACTCCTCGTCAATCATTACTTTGCCGCCAACCAAGAAAACACCGCTACTGCTTTTCAACATGTCCGACATGACACGCTATATCCGGGATCTGTCGTTTCTAAGCTGTATCATCGTCGACCGGGCTGCTACTGGCGTAATAACGAAACAATACGGCCCAGTATTGGTCCAGTATCGGTCCAGTAACCCACGTTATCAGAGATACTAGATGGACGTGACTAATACGTCATGGCTCACAATTTAGATTGTAAACATTAACTATTTCTCAAATGATGCCCCTAATAAAATTGTGAATACAAATTGCTGAATGAAGTAGATATAATCTAATTGATAAATAGAAGCAATATCTACAGCGGTTGTTTAATCAATAGCATGTACAGATATACTGCAATGGGATCATGCGCGAACTCCTACACCATGTCCGTTCCCTGTAGAATTACTAGAAACTACCTGTTGTGATGAGAATAATTAGTTACCTCTCCGGGATGGAGATTTCATTGTAGCTGTGGTGACCATTTCGGTCACTTCTCCAGTACTAACTGACGACCGCTGGCTACGGAGAGGTTATTGGCTTGATTGTCTATGGGGTCCCTGATTCCAGGTCCCATTCATGCCATATCTAGGCTGGTTTTGTTTTAGTTTATTCTTGGTAACTTACCCAGCTTTTACAAAGGTACAAATCCATATTCTGAGGTGGGGGGAGGCAACGAGTGACTCGGGGTTTACCATGTTTCCAACGACGACAATATAGCACATAGCTCAGGCGGGAACCTGTTTCTTTCGTCAGTTCTAATAGCGTGATGTAGCAGCCTTGATTCGTAGACTGCGGGTATATGGTAAGCTTGGTCTCAGTTCATGTTTGGTGTTTGTAAATTCCAATAGTCTTCTTGAATTATCGTTATATGGTGACCTGGGGTGGTGACGGGGGACTTATGCAATATGGGTAAATATTAGTGACGTCGGCTCTATATGTATTTGGATATGATTATTCACTTCCAATGAGTGTTGATATCATTAGATATAAATACAGCATGACAATTATATATCATATCATATCGCATAATGACTCGCTTGATAACGGTGCATGTCGTCGCAATGGGTAAACCCCCTTTTAGCTATGTCCCGCCCATTTCTAGTTCAGTAAGATCCTCCACAATTTACCTATGTTGGGATCGATCGAACCGTTTTTTCCAGAATCCCCATATCAAGCTATACATCTAATATGTTGAATATATTTATGCTAACTTGACTGCGTTCTGTTGCTGCCTATGGCATCACCTACGCTCAATCAAATTAGTATTAACATATCCAACAGAATGGTAATTAAATAGTAACGACCTAGCTACGTCATTCACTATGCATTTTGATTTTGTCAACATACATGTGATGTTATTGATTATGACGTCATATGCCTGATGGACAGCTTGGATATACCAGTTGTTCTGCTTAGATGTTTCCTTGCTCTGTGTAGCTGGGAATTTGTTGTATACGATCTGCAGGCGGTGGTGGTGGCAGTGAATTTGATATTGGCGGTGCCGGCGGAGGCGGCAGCGGCTTTCGTAGCATGGTTGTGCTGGTGGTGCTGGTGGTGCTGGTGGTTGTGGTGGTGGTGGTGGTGGTGGTGGTGGTTGTGGTGGTGATGGTGGAGGTCGTGGTGGTCGTGGTGGTCATGGTGGTCGTAGTGGTCGTAGTGGCGCTGGTGGTGGTGGTGAATGTGGTGATGTAATGTAATAGGTCTGCATTTGTTAAAACCTTTGACCCAGAAAGAATAAACAGCAGAATCATATACGATTTACTAAATATTATGTTGGATATTTTGAGACTCATTTGATTGGAAGCTGTTGCCCGTGGAAGCAACAAGTTCTGCCCATGGCAGCCACACATTCCTGTCAGATTAGGTTCATAATATTCAACAACAGACATGTATAGCGACCATGAAATTCGGAATCTTGGAATTCAGGATGCAAAGGCTTATATTTATTTTAGTATATATGCATCATTGCATCGTAATAAAAATGGTCTGTGTTCCGCATACACCAGTTCTGAAGCGATACCCAGAAATCCTACACAGCCTGGTGCTTATCTTGTTATTCATATCGACAATCAAACAGAGGAAAGGAATATTTATACGCCCAGAGGAATTCGTTTCATGGCGGACACAAACTGTCATTATATCTAATCTCCTGCTCCTGGCTACAAATAATTGGCCCGAAGTGAAACCCGGATTCAAATAATAGTCTAGACAGCTCTGCTAAACTAGCACGTTCCGCCTCCCTAACGGATGTGAAGTAATCGCTATCGCTATAACGCAAATTAGAATACCACGAGCATCGCTGATATAGTTTAAGTACACCTAGATAATTGTTTTTGGCAGCACATGTGAGCCATCTATTGATCAAAGGTTTAGGACAATATATGTGTGATGTATGTGCTAAATCTTCATGAACTGGTCAGATATAGATTTTAGGTTAAGGGAATAACATACAAAAAATGTCAGATGCATTAGAGTTAATAAAATGTTAGTTGGATTAGGACACTTCTGATTGAGTGGACATTAATTCACGAAACATGTTGCCATCTCCCCTGTCGGTAAGCCATTAACATATATTCTGCATGCCGTACTTAAATGACATTATGCAAATAACTTAGTTATACAAGTGTTTTATGGGGTGTACAGATATACATGGCTTGCGCAAACGTAGAAACAATTGTGTGTCCCAGATCGGAGGGATGATATCATGGACGTATATCGTTTCCCCCTGTTGTACAACACTGGGCACTGCGCAAAGCAAGGGAAGCGTTGATTGTTATTAAATGGCTGTACATTTCACTACACCACAGCACCCGTAAAATGCAATCAATGTATGGTCTTTCAGAGTGATAATTTTGTCCAATACGGCAATCAACCCATAAATTTGAAATGGATTACTTATACCCTTGATTAAAGAACAGATGCTGATCCAATTCAAAGGGTACAGTCTGTCAACATTCACAATCACAGAACATGCCGGCGATGTGAACGTCATAAACGAGGAAATCAAATCCCTTGAGAATATACTCCCGATGGGTGCAAGAAAGCTAATGTATGATACTCTCTTTATGAAAGAAGCCAAACTAGAGTTCATCCAAATAAGCCACATGGGCCCACTGCTCTGTAGTATTCCTGACAAGGATGCACACTATGCCATTGGAAAATTAGTTTTACAGTCCTTCTGGATACTGGTCTCGTCGATCAAAGATGCCCTTGACAAAAAGACTACATGTTGTAGATATGGGATCGTCTTGTGGGAAGTCATGACCCCGCAGGATATCTTATATTTACGAGTAAGTCCTAAATGAAATTCGTATTTGAAAATACCAGGTGAGCTAAGGAGCCGAGTTATCATTGTGTACATTATTATTTATGTATGTATTACGCCGTACTGGTTGACATCAACCAGTGCTGCTGATGTACAGTTTCGACGAAACTGGATCGAAACCGTATCGAAACTGTCGAATGATGTAGGCATCATCAAAGTAGAAATTGAATTAAAGGAATAGGACCACCGGTTCTGGGTTGATGTGTATCTGGCAATGGTTTAGATGAAAGTTTTGCTATGGGATCGGCACACACTTTTATGATATTCAGCAGTCGTTTCGGCCATTAGTTTAGGAAATAATCGAGTGATAAAAATTGATAGGAATCGTACATGACAGACTGAATATAGTTGATGACGGTAGACATTCTGACTCTCTGGAGAAAGTACAACAACACCAGCTGGCAATGAGATCATACAGCTCATGTGCTTATCAACCATCGTATCCTACAGGCTTATTCACGATAGGCAATGGACAGGACAGAGACATTGTAGCGTCCTGTAGGAATTAATAACACAATCGATATTTGTATATCAGCTATATGTCAATCATTCAAAGGCATACTACAACAACACATTCCATAATGTTGTTAGTTAGCTGACAGATCACATCAAATCAGAACCAGCCAACACCGATTTGACCATGTGCAGCAGTAGCTCCATAGAAGAGAAGCCCAGAGGTTGATTAGTCGAGATGAGGTCATGATCAATGAGCATCGATCAAACTCTGTTTCAAAGTGAAAATCGAGAGTGAACGATCATGGATTGGTCAGGCAGGCAAAAAGTAACATGTAGAAGCTTCTAGGAGGAAATAAGCAGACGTTGATTGGCGGACTGATTATCCAGGACATTCAAGCTGTGCTTATAACCTACCTAGAAGACTCATTGAAACAAACACTATATATTAAGATATGTATATATCTATATATCTTAATATGTATATAACTTCGGGTAAGCCGGATCAAATAAATAAGGCACTTTGCCTATTGTAAAATTAATCTAATCACCATCATGATTCCGTAAGCACCGTGCTGCTACGTAAGTCGAAGTATACATTGTGCTACCAGATAAGCTAAGTGCGATAGTCATGCTAGAAGTTGTTCTAGGAGTAGTCAAAGCTTAGTAGTAAGGATCGTCAAAGTTACCTTCAGTAATTAAGTATTAATCGTAAATTGTCAAAGTAAATTCATCATCGTAATATACCATTATATATATATATCAGTTAAGTGTACAGTTAGTGTAGTGAATAAAAGCATCCTCTTGCTTAGCAAGACACGAGTTTGGGTTGTGTGTTAGGAACTCCAGAGTGTAGGGTGACCCTACGCCGAATTCAGTAATCTTCTGATAAGTTAGAATCAGCCCGGTTATCAATAAAAATATCGTCATTATCATCAGCGACGAGGCGAGCCGATAACCATCATCTTCTACTGCATCTTTGGTAAGAGGTTGTCGCAGCAACCGATTACATCATAATCTTGCCAGAGAAGTGGTAAAAACGTATAGACCCGGTGACAGAAAATCTTCAGTGGCTTCACCTGCCAGGATAGGAGTTCGAAGACAACACGAAACGAGTGAGTACACTAAGATAATGACTGCACGATATGTCTGCTGACCGACCAGTCAATCTAGTTCTAACAGATACAGCGGACCGTGTAAAGACATTCATAGACCTAGCGAAACAGTCCAGTACGACCAAAGTAACCAACATCGTGAGTACAGGGACAATACTATCATAAAAGTAACCACGGACATAAACTGCGAAGAGCAGCCGCGGCTAAAACGAGTTATTGTGTGTCTATATTACCAGTAACGATTGTGCTTAAAACTGTAATAATACCACCATAGTAGATCAGATGCTGGACTACCCCCAGTAGATCCGCCACGCCCCGAACTACGGTCGGAAACGGTCGCAGCCATGCAAAATATGGGCACAGCAATGGCGGGAATTATGGTGGAGAATAGCGACTGGAGGGAGCGAAACAGGGTGTTTCGTCAAGAGGTTCATGAATTAACTCAACACATCAAACCATGCAATGGTTTAATCTCGGAAGAGGTGAGTCAGCTTATGGATGAGGCGCAACGGGTATATGCAGCCACTGAGGGCAACCTTGAGGGTATCCCTGTATATATCCTAACTCGAGCCTCAAGGGGACAGCTATCCCGAGTGGTTGATTCATTTATGGTGGGGAAGGTAAGAGACAACATAACATTTACCGAGCTCAGCGGCTATATCACCACGAACTTTATATCGGTGAACGAAGCCGAAAGAATCAAATGTGACTTAGAGGGAGTCAAACAGCGAAGGAGCGAGACCCTGGTCTCGTTCAATCGACGATATCGCGAATTGGCTACCCGAGCATATCCTGTAGAGAACGATGACAACCGCCGAACTGTGCTAGCGGCTTACATAAAAGGATTGGGAGACAGAAGCATGGGAAGGCGGATCATAAGGAAAAAGATCACCACCTTACAGAGGGCGATGGAGGTTACAGAAGACGAGGAATGCTGTAACGATCTACTGATGGCCATGCATAGCGACACCAGAAGGAACGAAAAAAGTATGGAGGTCGATATAATTGACGAAGAAGAAGGTCGGGACGTGTGGGCGGTGATAAATACCATGAGGCGGCAGATCACCCAGCAGACGAAGATGATCGAGAAGCTATGCGCTGTAATTGAGAATCTGCAAAGCGGACCGGCATTCTCGCCACCGCAACAGCAAGCCCCAGCACGATCCAAAACGCAACAACCACATCACCAGCAGGGAGCCGCACCCCAATGACAAGTGCAACCACGCACAAATAAACCAGCTGCCGCACCAAAGTCAGACGGAAAGAAAAACATCAGTTGTTTTAATTGTGGCCGTGTGGACCACTACAAGAGCGAGTGCCATCGGCCCAGACAGCCACCGCAACAAACAGTGGCCCGGAAACCGCCACAAAAGTCACAGCGGCCGCCACTAGTGTGTTTTACTTGTGGGTTAGAGGGACACATCGCTAGGGACTGTTACATAAACCACGATTGTTTTGTGAACAGAAACAACCCTCGTCTGATGGTAAAGTGCTTCCAATGTAACCAGGAGGGGCACTATGCAGCCAACTGCCCGAGAGCGGCGTCCATGCCGCAACGAAAGGCTATCAAGAGTCCGTGACAGGAAGAGTTAGAAACAGACGAAGTGCAGGATCAGTATGAATACCAACGGGACCCAGAAACGACTCCACGATCGTGTTCCAGGAACATTCATAAGGACTTTGCCAATCGAGCGAGACGAAATGATGAATATGAGGACAGAGATGGTTTCGTTTTAACGGGGGAGACTACTGACGGGTATGGCCGTTTTTCGTATGGTGGCGGAGGAGCCCCGTCAGTAGATGAGCGACGCCAGTCATACGCCGAAGTAGTTAGCGGACGATGGAGTCCGTTAAACGGGAGCGGAGGAAATCGTTGGTAACCGAACGGTTTCTAATCCGGCTCGAGGTCGAACCAAACGGTCGTGGGAATCAAGGTGAGTACGTAGATGCATTGATAGATACCGGTGCTAGTACATCCTTGATTCGTAAGGATATATGGCATAGCATCTTAAATGCTAGCCCATTGAAAAGAGCTAAAACGTTGTTAGCTGTAAATGGTTCACCCATAGAAATTTTGGGAGAAATGCAGATCAAATTCAAGGACGCCCAGCCTATTCCCAGTGTGGTAGTCAATAGCATGCGGCATGAATGTTTGATTGGAGCAGATGCCTTGCACTTGGGAAATGCAAGGATTGACTACAGGACCAAAAATGTAGTATGGTTTGGTCATGTATACCCTTTTAGATATCCGTATAGGGAACAAGCGAAGTACATGTATGTATATGCGCGTTGCAAGGAAACGACCGGATATGCAGTTATTGACAAAGTGCTGAGTGACTTTGCCAATAATTTTGATACGGCTCGTCCAAACACGTTAGAACTGGTCCCTAAGGTAGAATGTACGATACCAACAGGAGTTTCGTATCCTATAAGGCAGAAAGCCTATCGTCTACTGCTTGCAAAGCAATATGTGGTTAAGAACCAGGTGAAAGAGATGCTTGCAGCGGGCGTCATAAGACCCTCGTCATCACCCTGGGCATCACCCATTACGTTAGTACCCAAGAAGGGCGGCGACACTAGGTGTTGTATTGACTATAGGAAGTTGAATTTCGTGTGCCATAAGGATACTTATCCGCTGCCGAATATATCCGACATTTTTTATTCGATGCGCGGCGCAACGATATTTACTACTATGGACTTGAAGTCTGGATATTGGCAGATAACAATGGCCATCCAAGACATAGAGAAAACAGCATTCGTGTGCAGTGAGGTTTGTTCGAATGCATTCGGATGCCATTTGGATTTCGCAACTCAGGTATTGCCGTATTTCAGAGGGCAATGAACGATATTTTCCGTGAATATGTAGGAAAATATGTGAACGTATTCACGAAATCCGACGGAACATGCACATCACTTGCATAAGGTCATGCACAAGATTCATGAGTACAATTTGCAAGTAAAGAAAAAGAAGTGTGATTTCGACAGTAAGTCAGTTGACTTGTTAGGATATCACATTTCTGCACAAGGGGTAGCTCCACAGGCTCAAAAGGTCAAAGTCATTTGAGAAATGTCACCACCCCGAGACGTTGGTGAGGTACGTAGTTTTCTCGGAGCTACTGGTTATTACCACTCTTTAGTACAAGGCTATGCCGAAATTGCAAAGCCTTTGATCGAATTAACGAAGAAATACAAGCGTTTTGAATGGGGTAAGCATGAGCAGCAAGCGTTTGAGAAATTAAAGAACATGCTGTGTAGTGAGACGGTTCTCACGTATCCGAACTTGAATGCCCCATATAAGTTGTATACAGATGCGTCTAGCTACACGATAGGTGCAATCTTGGTACAGGTCGATGATAAGGGTATAGAGCGAGTAATACAGTATGTGAGCTCTACTGTTAAAGACAATCAGCTAAATTGGCCCGTAATAGAGAAGGAAGCTTATGCGGTGTTTTACGCATTGAAGAAGCTCCGACCATATCTATTTGGCGCGCAGTTTACCGTGTATACTGACCACAAGCCCCTCAAGAGTTTGTTTGTGGGAGAAGTAAAGAACACGAAAGTGCAGCTCTGGGCAGTGCTGATCGCTGAGTACGGATGTAAGATCGAGTACATCCAAGGATCGAAGAACATTCGAGCGGACATGTTGTCCAGGTTACGTCATCCAGTAGAGGTCGCCACGTTAGACACGGGCGATTACGTCATACCCGAGGTAGACGAAGGTGCGTTACTGCACGTCCCTCTAGAGGTTTATGACATACCCTACGACGATTTGTGTGCCGAACAGACCAAGGAATACCCTGAGTTATTTACGAATACACCAAAGGATTACATGGTCAAGAATGGCATATTGTATTCTTTAGTTACACCCTCAGCGTTGGACGCTGAGTACCCAGAATCATGTTACCTACCCTGTTCCGTGAGAAAGTGCTCCGGATGGCTCATGAATGAGCCGTCATCAAGGTCTGCAGAAGACTATCGGTATGGTAAGGGATTCTTTTGTGTGGACGTCTTTGAGAAAAAACGTGGTACGTATGCTTGTGACGTGTACGACGTGCCAGGTCAACTGACCTGTCACTACTCGACCTAAGTACAGTGAGATGCCAATGGCTAGTTATCCCAGCCAGATAATCGGCATGGATTTAATTGGACCACTATTAGAGTCGAGCAGAGGTAATGTTTATATCATGACGATAATCGATCACTGTTCTGCATGGGCAGAAGCATATCCGATTGCTGCCAAGACATCTAAGAATGTGGAAGACAAGTTTTTCTATGAGTATGTCGCTCGTCATGGGGTCCCTGAAATTCTGATTACAGATCAGGGTAAAGAATTGTGTTCGAATTCTCTGGAACAGCGATTTCATGAACACGGCATTGATCATAGACGATCGAGTCCATACCATCCACAAACCAATGGACGTACCGAGAGGTTCAATCGCACTCTTAAAGAGTTGATCCAGAAAGGTGTGAATAATGAGTCTCGCACATGGGAGGATGAGTTAGGTGCAGCTTTAACCACGTACCACAACACTCGTCATTCCACGACCGGTTATATGCCATTTTACCTGACGTATGGTCGACGTGTGAGGATCCCGTTTGCAGTCCCACTTGATGCGTCACAGGATCTTGTTGAGAGACTTACATGTCTCAATAATGCCTTGTTGCGCGCTCGTGGAGAAATGGGTAAGTCTCGGGAAATACACCGAGAACAAATTAATAAGCGTGCAAACGCTGGTGAGTATAAGGTTGGCGACTCGTTGGTAGTAAAAGCTGAAGAGAGGATGAAGTTGACCTCTCGCAGTGACCCCGGGTACGAGATCTTTAAGATCAATGGACCCGTGGCTCACGTCCGCCATCAGAGATCTGGGAAGGTACATATACTGAATATATCCAAGCTACGCGTAGTTGACTCAGAGATGTGCTGGGATAAGGTGTGACCACGCCCTATTCGTAACCCGGCGAAAGGTACGAAAGCCAGCCATTACCCAAAAATCATAGTATTACCCGAGTCCGTACCTTTGCCGGTATCCGACTCCGACATGACACCCAATAAGAAGGCTCGTAGGAAGCGACCAGCTTCTAATGAGGAACCGAAGGTGCGTAAGATGGGTAAGGTGGTCGACCTGAATGTAGATCGACCTGGTATGAGTAATGATCGAAACTGTGAGTCACCGATGGAAACCATCGTAACTCCTCATACCGTGTTGATGGACACCTCGGAGGATGTACGCGAGCCTGCCGTCGAGCCAATGGAAACGCTTCCATCGCACCCATACTTTCTGCATAAGCGCAGTCACACTCCTGAAGTCAGCTCAGACAGTAAGCGCTTCGGATTGGTGCATTTGGCCGAGCTCTATATGATGATTTCATCTGTCATATAGAGGCCATTATAAGGCAGCATAGCAGGAGATAATTTTAATCTCCGCTTAATTGCTGTACCAGTAACCCCGTATTGTCTAGCCATCATGTGTACCTTACGGTTATGTGTAATATTAGGAGTCGTCAGTTTAGTGTGTAGTCTATGCCAGAATTCTAGCGTACATAGGCTACAAAACGGTGTTATGATAACTGACCACCGGAAAGTATCTGTTATTTCTGCCGAGTGGACAGTGGTGGTTTCTATAGACCATCCATATTTGTCCGCCAACTTTCTTGACCGTTTAGTACGATTTCGTGTTCTTGTGGCGGATATTGGTCAAAAGGCTTCATTAAGCATCAACAACATTTTCGGTCTCCAACATCGTATAAACGCTATAAGAAAGATTGCCGTCAGGACACAACAAACCATGTTGAACCATTCCAGTAATCGACAGAAACGTGGGTAATTCAACTTTGTAGGGGACATAGCCTCCTCTCTATTCGGGACTGCCACGTCAGGTAACATCGAAGCGATTAAAGATGTGGTCAAAGTAGCTATGAGAAATATGAATCGGTTGGTCCATTTTTCCAATAAGTTAGCATCCCATGTGAAACTTGCGTTCAAAGGGATCAATACCAACAGGAACCGCATCGACGAGGTCACCAACAGTTTGGTCGGCTTGACCAAAAATGTCAGCGAGCTATTTAAGATTCATGCCGCAAGACAAGCGGACCTCTATGCATTGGTACGCCTAGGGCATATCATTGATTCAGCTTAAAACGTGGTATACAGCTACCAGAAAGCGGCTGCCCAGTTTCATAGGCAGACGGCTTCTCTGGAGTTGGGTAGACTGACCGAGGAACTGTTCAGTCCATCGGATTTGGCCGAAGTGGCTAAAGAGGTCAGCGTAGGTAACCGGTTGATACGTCCATACCAGTGGTACTATGGAACGTGGTCGTGTATCCACTGTGGAAGGACGACTCGCAACCACATTACGTCGCGACGTTACCACTCATTGACGGAGGCGATTATATAGAATATGAGTTGAATTCTTGGTCAGAACCGTTAGCCACGGTAGGATTTTACATGCAGGTCATAGTAGCTCGGACGAGCATCGGACTGGACACCAAGACAGGATGGTATTTTACACCATCTGAGTGTCGAGGTAGCGAACCTCGAGTATGCCATGGTCAACAACGGGTCGACAAGACCCACGTACTGTGCATTGTTAGCCTTTTGACTAATATCACCGACAGCGCCTGTAATATTCAACTTACCGAATCCAATGAAACATCTAGCAAATTATTTGCCAATAAGAAAATAGGCGTCGTTTTGCAAACATTCGGTGAAACTATCGAGGTACATGGTGGTGGACGACTGACTGACCGGTGTATAGTGAGTAATGGTCTGTATGCCTTGATGTCGAGTGGATGTGACTACAGCGGGAAGGGTTGGCGATTCGAGCCAGTAGGGGATTCATAAAATGTATGCCACGTGCGGCCCCTGACTCCAGTTCCACAGATCGCCCAGACCCAGCAGCCACGGAGACCTGCAGCTCTACCTGCGCCGTTGTGTATGTCAGCCGGGTCGTCGCCTAACGCTACTGCCAGGACCGTGATCGAACCGATGGATGATGCATGGGTGGACGTGGAGTTACATAACATTCCAGACATTTCTGGTGAATACGAGGATCTGTAAGACATTCTTTTACTGTATTGTTCTGTATTGTGCACGATCATTTCGTGCAATGCCAATGTATTATTGTGACTTCTATTTTTCATGATTGTATTCATATTGTTATATCGTTTGATATTGAACTGTTTTATAGTTCTCGTATTTGACTCAATTGTAATGTAGTACTTGCTCGTTTATCCGTACTGTTTTAGTTATTGAACTGCTGATTATGTATTGATTCGGTTCGAGGTAGCCCTGGTATAGTGTAGTTTTCTTGTTGGTATTGCACAAAGAGTTAATTATCACCCTCTTAAGGCCTTAAGAGACGGTTAATTAGCTTTGGTTGAGGGGCATGTGTAGATATGGGATCGTCTTGTGGGAAGTCATGACCCCGCCGGATATCTTATATTTACGAGTAAGTCCTAAATGAAATTCGTATTTGAAAATACCAGGTGAGCTAAGGAGCCGAGTTATCATTGTGTACATTATTATTTATGTATGTATTACGCCGTACTCGTTGACATCAACCAGTGCTGCTGATGTACAGTTTCGACGAAACTGGATCGAAACCGTATCGAAACTGTCGAATGATGTAGGCATCATCAAAGTAGAAATTGAATTAAATAAATAGGACCACCGGTTCTGGGTTGATGTGTATCTGGCAATAGTTGAGATGAAAGTTGTTGCTGTGGGATCGGCACACACTTTTATGATATTCAGCAGTCGTTTGGGCCATTAGTTTAGGAAATAATCCAGTGATAAGAATTGATAGGAATCGTACATGACAGACTGAATATAGTTGATGACGGTAGACATTCTGACTCTCTGGAGAAAGTACAACAACACCAGCTGGCAATGAGATCATACAGCTCATGTGCTTATCAACCATCGTATCCTACAGGCTTATTCACGATAGGCAATGGACAGGACATAGACATTGTAGCGTCCTGTAGGAATGAATAACACAATCGATATTTGTATATCAACTATATGTCAATCATTCAAAGGCATGCTACAACAACACATTCCATAATGTTGTTAGTTAGCTGACAGATCACATCAAATCAGAACCAGCCAACACCGCTTTGTCCATGTGCAGCAGTAGCTCCATAGAAGAGAAGCCCAGAGTTTGATTAGTCGAGATGACGTCATGATCAATAAGCATCGATCAAACTCTGTGGTAAAGAATAAAGAAGAACAATGTTTCAAAGTGAAAATCGAGAGTGAACGATCATGGATTGGTCAGACAGGCCAACAGTAACATGTAGAAGCTCCTAGGAGGAAATAAGCAGACGTTGATTGGCAGACTGATTATCCAGGCCAATCAAGCTGTGCTTATAACATACATAGACTCATTGAAACAAACACTATATATTAAGATATGTATATATCTATATATCTTAATATGTATATAACTTCGGGTAAGCCGGAGCAAATAAATAAGGCACTTTGCCTATTGTAAAATTAATCTAATCATCATCGTGATTCCGTAAGCACCGTGCTGCTACGTAAGTCGAAGTATACATTGTGCTACCAGATAAGCTAAGTGCGATAGTCATACTAGAAATTGTTCTAGGAGTAGTCAAAGCTTAGTAGTAAGGATCGTCAAAGTTACCTTCAGTAATTAAGTATTAATCGTAAATTGTCAAAGTAAATTCATCATCGTAATATACCAGTATATATATCAGTTAAGTGTACAGTTAGTGTAGTGAATAAAGGCATCCTCTTGCTTAGCAAGACACGAGTTTGGGTTGTGTGTTAGGAACTCCAGAGTGTATGGTGACCCTACGCCTAATTCAGTAACCTTCTGATAAGTTAGAATAGGCCCGGTTATCAATAAAAATATCGTCATTATCATCAGCGACGAGGCGAGCCGATAACCATCATCTTCTACTGCATCTTTGGTAAGAGGTTGTCGCAGCAACCGATTACATCATAATCTTGCCAGAGAAGTGGTAGAAAACGTATAGACCCGGAGACAGAAAATCTTCAATGTGTAACCTGCATATCATTTATGTTGTACAACGGTAACGGCTGGGCAGATCCAGATACAGCTCTAGACACATTTGATGCCTGACAACACAACCAAGTCTGTATCATCAGTGGACACAGACGAAACTATACAAGATGAGTAATACATCACACATATCCCTAAATGTCGCACAGCAAAGGTGGCCCATATTTGGCTATGTGCTAAGGATTCAGAAGACACACACACTCATTGGAATTCCCCCTAGTGGGATTCAGTACAAGCCAATAAATATAAAACCAGGAGTGGACGTCATTGCATAGATATTTTAAGAGTAATGCGACGTTACCTCAAGAAAAGAGGACTCGTTACACTCAGATCAAGAACGAACCTGCGGAATATAAAGATTGTGGCTGAGGATAAGACATGGTGGTTATCATCGAAGAAGGGCTGATTGCAGCTGCATGGTGTTTCATCAGGACAGTGCATCTCTATCACAATTATAGATCGAATATTGTTAATGTGCTATCGATTAATTTATAAGCAATAAAAGCATCTAAGCGAGTATTGCTGAGATCACATTTGCTCACAATATGTTAGTTGTACAATGTAGCTGTGCAGTAAAACACATCTTCTGCACGGGGTATATACTCTGCTATTACCTATGGGCTGCTAAAATGTGTCAGGTTCGCAGCTAATGGAGGGTTTTGATCTGGCATCAAAATCAAATATGCTAGCTGACGTCACAATCAAAATGATGTACAGCTCAGTCAGGAAAATAAAAAAACCTTTGTAAGAATGGAACTCTCCAGTTTTTGCTATGCTCCGCCCATCTCTCTCTAAGCTCTACCCACAACTCGTCCATGTTGGGATCGATCGATTTCTGAACTCCCTGACTATCAATTTCCAGAAAACTATATAGGTAAGCTGTTAAATATTTTGAGACTAATTCGACTGGGCGCTGTTACTACCTATGACAGCAATATCGTCCAGTTAAATTAGTTTCAAAATATTTAACAGCATGTTTATTAGATCGTAAAGGCATACAATTCGTACAACGTGTCGGACTATTATGCGGTAAAGACGAGCAAGTTCGATTCATTCATGACGTCATAACCATGACGTTATCATACGGGTCACATAGTTGATTATGACGTCTTATGATGGATGAACTTGGAAACGTCCATTGCATGCCTTTTGATGACGTTACAATCGAATAAACACTTGATGGATATTTTGAAAGTAATTTGACTTTGAGCTGTTTCAACCATTGGGATGTGATCAGCTAAGTGATTTCCTTCACTGAATGGCAATAGATATGTATAGATTCTTTATTTAAATCTACGCGCTCAAATAAGCATCGTTTGGTTTGATAATCATGAGTGTATATATGATTTATTCAAGTGTTTTAACTGACATAGAATGAGCAATCACAGGGAAATGAAAGGTTAACCACGTATTAGTCCTTCGCTATATAGAATTCAGCCAATGTCACACATTTCTCCAAGCGACGTTCCACATGCATGATACGCCGTTCGCAAAAGTCACCATTTTGACTCGAAAACAATGAGCCTGTAGCGAAACTTACGTCATTGTCAGTGGAGAAATGCCGTCCCTGTAATGCAGACGTTAGTGCAGGAATAGGCACCGGTTCAACGGTGCCAGATGTGGGGAATATGGAGAATGCTGTGATTGAGGTGTGAGCTGGAGCATTACCATGACGCAATGTTATTTTGAAAATCTAAGCAATGACAGTCAGATTATACCCAAAATGTTAGTGCATTGAAGCTAGTGTCCGTGAATATTAATCAAGCATGGAATGGGCAATGGGAAAGCGTGGACAATTCATTTATATGGCGAATTTCCCGTCAGCATAAACAGCTCTCAGGAAACACTCCCCCATCGGCTCAAACTCTAGATTCTTGAATCCTATACGATTTAAAACACAAATGCTAACAATCGCCAGTTTATTTCGTTCTCCTTCAGGGAACACTCTTGCACCATCTTAGCAAACTTGGCTAGCTTTTCCTGAAGTGAGGCCATATATTGGACGCCATCAGTTAAATTGTAGCAATTTCATGTCTAGCATCCAATTTTGTTGCAATTTATTAGTTCAAAATTGTATTACAGCTCAACTCCGTCGACGGTGGTATACGATCTGTCAGTCAAGTATCGTACGTCATAATCAAATATGTCAGTGTTAGATGATGTCACAATTAAAATGGCGTATAGCTCTGTCACGTAAATTAAATACTCCGTCACTAGTGTACGAACTGTTTGTCTGATAGAATTGCAATTTAATAAACATTATGATGAATATTTGGACACTAATTTGTCTGGGACTGCTCAATTTTAGACAGGTTACCTATACAGTTACATTGACATTTAAATTCTTAGAAATCAGATTTCCAGATTGGAATTTATTGGAACGCGTGTAAAAGGTAGGCGGAGCTTGGCTAGAAATGGTCGTGGCATAGCACGAAAAGGGCCCATCCGTTTTCTTAGTGTAGCTGACACGCGAAATGAATATCATAATGTGCACTCCTAGAAGTGAGAGATTGATATAAAATTGAACTTTTAGTAATCATTTCTTATTACAAAACATCTAGAATTGATGAATCCAGTTTCCCAGTCAAGCATATGACGTCATAATCAACTGGGTGACATGTAGGCGGACATCATAATCAATTATATCATGAATGACACGATATAGTTCGTCGCAGATGCTTAATAGTGCGACAAATTGTACGAACAGTATGTCGTTGGTTTTTAATAAACATGTTGTTAAATATTTTGAAACTAATTTGACTGACTGATGTTGCTGCCAGTCAAACTTGTCTCAAAATATTCCAGAGCTTACCTGTATAGTTTACTGGAAATTGAGATGCCGGGAGTGCACGGATTGATCAATCCCAACATAGGCAGAGGGTGGGTGGAACCTAGATAGAGATGGGCGGGGAATAGCTAAAACTGGATCCCTCCATTAAACCACTGCCTGAACTAACTCATTTCCAATGAGCATCTCTTCTTCTAAATTGCGAAGATAGGGCATGTGTGCTCTATGGAGATGTTGCGAGTCTTAGTTTCTTAGGTTTCTCATCAGCAGCACTAATGCACACGGCCTGCATACGATCGCATCTAGATATTCACTGTCTCATGATTGTATTGAACACGGTCCGAAGTAAAACTAATAGTGGCGATACTAGAATATGACGACGTGCTTGAAATTCAAGAGATAATTTTCATTTCCCGATTGCAATTTAAACAGTATGATGAAGAATTACCAGACGAGTCCACTCAAAGCATTCATGAATTCAGTATTGCCTCTATGCTCACCAAACGAAGTCCTAGCCAAAACACTCAAATGTATGGATTCATCATCTACCATCACCATAGGAATTCTAATCCAGTAACAACTGAACTAGGTATACACATAACCATGTAGTAGTAAAACTGGCAACAGGGCAGAAAGCCTTATGGTTGCACATCTACCAATGTGGTCAAAGTCAAGAACACGCCAAACTACGCAGGGAATACATTAACATTCTGCGAAAATCAGCGACTGTTTGATATTTAACAAGCAGACTCCATAGCAGATGAAATCACTACCACGGATGACTGGTACAAAATGTGTCGGCCAGTCCGATCCCTGAGACTTACTGACTACACACTACCACTCACTGTACATAACTCTCTGAAAGACACCATATAGTAACTGACCAGAGCAAAGCCGACGAAATCTGAAAATGGTTCAAGAAACCGTTCACTGACCACGAGGATGGGCCCTCTAGAATGCACATCTTCGCGGAGCGGTTCGATCTGGAACTTTTGTTGCTGAAGTGTTGCTGCTATTTGTTCAGGTCTCTTGTGTAGTATAGACATCAGCCCTACATCAGTCACAGAGTCAGTACATGGGATGTGATTCCAGGACCAGTTTGGTGCCTTGGGAGCATTGATTTCCCAGATTCCAAATAGGTTAATTATAGACGTTGCAGATCGCAAATTTATTTTAACCTTGTAGCTAGTTTTCTAAGAACAGAAAATGTGGTAAAGAAGATGCAGTACTATATGTCTCCAGATTTCTGTACGAGTTGAACCATTTCCTCCTGACTAGGATGTATTAGAATTGGGCCTTAGATCCATTTGCGTATTGAAATGCCCACCATTTCCGCCCACATTTTTGGAATTTGGTGTTTGTTACTTTGTTCCAAAATGGGTTTTGATTTTTCTCTAACATGGCATTGCAATTTGCATACAACGCTTCTAACTTCATAGAACTCATCGGAGCAGTCTAACGGAAAGCTATTCTAGAAGATAATGTCGCTGTTGCCATCATCATCGTGGTGGTTATCTGATTGTGGCTTTCAATGCTATTACGCAATGATGTTAAGATTACCAGATCCAGGCGAGAAAGCACAGCCTACTCTTAGGAAACGAATGAGCGTGTGGCTAACGTGAATAGGATCTTTCATACTCCTGATATGGGTCCGCCTTGGTCCCTCCCGTTCATTAATCATATTCATTTACGTCAACTGTTTCAACCACAAAGAGTACAGCACGATGCTCTCAGGTGCTAGACCATCAACAACAATGGTCACGCTGAAACCATTTCTTCCTAAATAGTTCGCAATGAATACGGCGATATAATGATATAATAGCTGGTTGTCGAGGTTGCCACTCAGCACAATGTGCCAGGGTATGACCAACAGAGTAAGATACACCGCATTGCCATAATTGATATTTGGTCGGTGGGATTTGATGGAATTAGGGCATTGATACTAGCATCCATTGCGCGCGTTGTGAGTGTCCATATAATATTTCCCACGTTGCCGCATGGTGATGAAATTAGTGGGGAGTATTTGTTCTGATAAGCTTGACTTTCTGTGCGCTTATTTGTTACAGATATAAGATGAAAAATGTATCGGTCAAATTTTGATTGTATGTCAAGCGACTTTGATACACACTCTGGTGAAAATAAGCGCGCACATGATGGCAAAAATTACAAGTGAGTAGATTAATGTTGGTACACCATAACCGGCTACTGGCAGGATGTTGCGTCAGAGACCGCGCACAGCAAGGTCCTCTTACACGCCCAGATTCACAACAGAATTACTGAATTATATCCTTTTAGATGCTTAGCTGATGTATCTTAGTGTAATGAAACGAAATAAATCTTAGCATGAAATGAGTTCTTTGAGCATAAATTAATATACATTTTAAGTCATGAAATTTGAAAGTTCCATACACATGTCTCTATGACTAGTGTATGAGTAGCGGAGGGATTTGATATGTTACTCAAGTAGGCCCTACCTGACGTCATGATCAATTACCACCACGTGTTGGCTGACATCACAATCATAATGACGTAAATCCGTGACGAAAATCGAAAGGTCTCTCACAAAATTGTATGAATTGTATGTATTTGATAAATTTACAATTTATTTAACATCATGTTGGATATTTTGAAACTAATTTGACTGAGAGCTGCTGCTGCCTATTGCTGCAACATCCCGCAGTAAAATGACCTTCAGAATATCCAACAGCTTCCCTATAGATTTACCTTTAAATTTAGATTTCAAGACTCAAAATGTTACTTCTACCAATTAAGCCTTTAATTTGTCAAGATCGTTATAGAAAGTTTTGCTCAGTGAATGATCATTTTGAGAGATGGGAATTTTTTGAAAAATTACCACTGGAAGGACTGTTAGAAATGTTAGACAATTTGGTTTATTAAGATATGTTCTAGAGCCAGCTTGATGAGTAAAGAGTTAATGCTCACGAAAATCTAAATTTCTTCTTACTCGGTGTCCATTTGCAGGCCGAGCGAAGACTATTTTTTCAAAATTGTTTAAATAGTCTTCTCTTTGCACAATTGTACATGTGTTAGAATCGATTTACTACTTTGAAACCTGCGTTCCCAAAATGTAAATTGCAAATTAACTTTATTGAACACGTGAGTCGACTAATGTGGGGAGCTATAGAGTTGCGATCAAAGTTGTGTAATGTCGTGATGGTGAGACAGAATTGTTGTACTCTTTGAACACTGAATACACAGAATCTAAATTTTGAGGTGATTAGGACGATGAAGGTAAACTGTTGAAGATTTTGAAAATAAATTGACAGAATCAACTCCCAGTCAAATTAGATTGAAAATGGTCAACAGAATATTTCTTGCATTGTAGATGATTTTTGTATTTTGTATTTCGGATTCAAAGGGTTAAATTTAAAATAAGCACTATACATTCTAATACACATGCATTCCTAGCTTATTGTAATATAGCATTTAGAATTCATATCACGTCCTAGTGCCATGACGCTAATGTTATTGTCGTGTAGAAGGATAATACAGATTGCTGCCCATTGAACGGGATTAGTTCTGTCAACTTGAATTCACGTCTTATCAATGTTTTAGAAATACTCGTTAAGCTTAATGGCGTTTTGTCAACGTTGCTCCGTTAAACCAATTGTCGGATCATGTGTGAGAATATATCATGAATGATGGCCAATTCACTACTAGGGAAACTCAGCCCTTCGACTAATATGAATACTTGCAGATTATGCGATGTCTTCAAATACATAATTAGAAGCAACACTTGTCAGTCAAATTCGGTAATGTTTCAAAATGTTTGACATAATTCTCATTACATAACATAGACCGAGTTCAATCTGTACACACATGACATAGCAAACTTTCCGTTGGTGAGAGAAAATGGCGCGGCACACAGTTCAACATTAACGCAACGTTAAGCAGAAACAAATTGTGATAGAGCTACGGAATGGAGAATTCCAGTTTATACATCATTGATATGATGTCATAATCAACTACGTCATGAATGACGTAACTAAGTTCGTCATTAACGCGTAATTGATGAGAGACTAGCAGTTGTTGTATCAATTACATGTCTTTACTATTTAATAAACATGTTGTTGAATATTTTGAAACCAATTTGACTTGGTTCTGTTGCTGCCTATGTCTGTGACATCCGGAAATCAAATAAGCTTCCACATATTTAACAGCTTACCTATATATTTATCTTCAAATTTTGATTCCATGTCTTCAGGTTTCAAGGAGTCAACGAGATTTCAAGAATTGGGCAAAAGGCCACAACGCGCTCAAAATGCCACTCCTATCAATTAACCCTTTAATTTATCAAGATTTTTAGAGAAAATTAAAATTTATGCTCCTTGAATGACCATTTGCTGGCCAAGAGAAGAATATTTTTAAAATAATTACCACTGGAATTGCTGTATTTGTAAATTGGCCTGAGGAATTTATAAAATTCAGTTTATTAAGATGTGTTTTTGCGCCGGCTTGGCGAGTAAAGGGTTAATGGTTACGAAAATCTAAATTTGTCCTTACTCAGTGCCCATTTGCAGGCCAAGTGAAGACTATTTTTGAGAATTTACCACTTGAATGACTGGCTCGGTTACCGGCAAAAGGGCACTGAATACGGAAAATTTTAGATTTTCTTGTAACGGAGAGAGAGAGAGAGAGCGAGAGAGAGAGAGAGAGAGAGAGAGAGAGAGAGAGAGAGAGAGAGAGAGATAGAGAGAGAGAGAGATTGAGAGAGAGAGAGAGAGAGAGAGAGAGAGAGAGAGAGAGAGAGATAGAGAGAGAGAGAGAGAGAGAGAGAGAGAGAGAGGGGGGGGAGGGAGGGAGTGAGGGAGGGAGAGAGAGAGAGAGAGAGAAAGAGGGAGGGAGGGAGGGAGAGAGAGAGTGGGGGGGGGGTAGTAAGAACAAGATACGCATGGAGGGCAGGAAGAGATGTGGAGAGGGATGGAGTAGGGAGTGAATGAGAAAGAAGTGTAGATATGTATAAACATAGAAATAACCAAACAGTGGATGTGGTGTCGTTCTATTCTATTTAACTTCTAAAAGCCTGCGCATGCAGTTTATGTCCAGATATTGAATGTCAATGCATTTAGGAGCAGAGCAGATTGACCCAATACTGTTTTATAATGCGTAGACAACGTGTCAATCTGTCTGATAATAGCAATATACATAGTGGCATTAATAGAGATGTAATCGCGGGGACGCTCAGAGGGCATTAATGGCATAGATTTCATTGTAGTTTGACACTATTTTTCTCTCATTTTTATATTATTTATATCAAAGTAAGCAAATACAATGCATTTTCAGATATAAACAAACGTTTATTCATTTGATGTGTGTCACCATTGGCGTGTACTATTTCAATATCTCGTGTTAGTGGTTTCAGTCTGGAAATATGTATAATTGAATAACGGTTATTAATTGGATTGCTGATAGAAATTGTGTATTTACTCAGATCAGTTAGTAGAGCTCGCACGTGGTATATAACTTTGTAGCATACAGCTGGGACATGGTATATAACTTGGCAGCATACAGCTGGGACATGTTATATAACTTGGCAGCATACAGCTGGGACATGGTATATAACTGTGTAGCATACAGCTGGGACACGGTACATAACTTGGCAGCATACAGCTGGGATATGATATATAACTTGGCAGCATACAGCTGGGACATGATATATAACTTGGCAGCATACAGCTGGGACATGATATATAACTTGATAGCATACAGCTGTGGCATGGTATATAACTTGATAGCATACAGCTGGGACATGGTATATAACTTGGCAGCATACAGCTGGGACATGGTATATAACTTGGTAGCATACAGCTGGGACATGGTATATAACAGTATAGCATACAGTTGGGACATGGTATAGAACTTGTAGCATACAGCTGGGACATGGTATATAACAGTATAGCATACAGTTGGGACATGGTATAGAACTTGTAGCATACAGCTGGGACATGGTATATAACTTGGTAGCATCGACAAAGCCGTTGAACGCTGAATGTCCAGAACCCCAATTTTAAGGTACCTCTACAGGTAAGGTGTCGAATTTTTAAAACTAACTCGACATGAACATATCCTAGTCAAATTGCTTTCAAAATACCCAACATAATAGTTAAATAGTATTGTATTTTAATGCTGACCAAATGGTATTGTAGTATGATTGCTAATGCCATTATTGACGCCGTTGTTTGTAGTCGTAATAGTTGCCATCGCCGCCAAGGCTGTCGGAGTCGTCGTTGTCCTCTTCGATGTAATAATATGGGTCGCAATGCAAAGCTCCCTCTGTCTACCTCCACCTTACCCCTCCACACACGCACACGCACCCAAACCCACTCCACCCACCAGACCCCAACCCACAATAGACCCACGGCCGACAATGTTTCAGGAACCCAACATCGCTTGTAAATATTTTAAACAAAGTGCAAGCTTCCCGTTGAATATCCAGCGGCAAACATCAAGTGCAAATTGAATTCTCAAACACAAACCACTTTACGGATATTCTAACACGCAATGTTAATATCAAATCCTCGTCAACCATTACCTTGCCGTCAACCAAGAACACACCTCTACTGCTTTCCTACATGGCCGACATGATACGCTATATCCATTACATGTCCTTTCTAAGCTGTACCATCGTCGACACGGCTTCATTACCCTACATGAAATAGGCACGCTGTCAAGCTGTCATCATGCTGTTAAATCATAGTGATGGTGAGTATTATTGATGATAATTTGATAGCGAACATTGACGCTAATAAATATCCATACTCGTTAGAGAAGATGTGTCCAAACCAGATGATTTTGTGCTTATTACCACAATTGACTAAAACACAACACTCAGCATCCCTGAAACGTAGGTGACGGGGCTCTTATTGGCATAATACCGGGACAATACAGCCTAGTATTGGCCCAGTACCGACTCAGTAACCTGCGTTATCAGATATACTAGATGGACGTGACTAATAAGTCACAGCCCACAGTACAGATTGTAAAAATGCAACTATTTCTCAAAGGATCTCCCGAATAGAAATATGAATAGCAATTGCTGAATGAAGTAGATATAGACATATGGATAAACATAAGCATTCTGTGCTGCGAGTTTTCTTATCAATAACACGCAAACTTATGTATTGCAATGCAACTGCAATGGAATCAGCTGCAAGCTCCTACAACTTGCCCGTTTCTTGCAGAATTGCTATAATCCGCAAATATATTATTTAGCATATACATTAAATAGTTAAATGCGCTAATTTTTCAGAGCGACCAGCGTATCCTGATTTGTTTTGTCTGGAAAATAAGTTCCAGCGGGCGCGAAAGTGTGCAGTTTGCCTATTTCCGGCATAGTGTGCAAGCTCGAGTACGCGGTTTGCCTATTTCGGGCATAGTGTTCTAGGGTATAACTTGTCTTTTCCAGAGTTGGCATATGTGAGCATGCAGAAATGTAAATATGTAAACTATAACTTGTCTATTACAAATTGCAAAGGCATACAGCTTCACAGATGTATCATCACAATGCATCAGAATATTGGAAAAGACATTTGATATGTGGATGAAAACATATACGGATATTTGATAGGGTGTTTTTTTATGAAGGTGAGAGATAGTGGACCTGATTTATATGGTGACTTGGTGTGGTGACTGGGACTAATACATTTTGGTTAATATTAGTGACGTCAGCGTCAGTTCTATCTGTATTTGGATACGATTATTCACTTCCAATGAATATTTCGTGTTGATGTCATTAGATATAAATACAGAACGAGAATCATATATCATATCATTTCGCATAATAGATAATTTAGATAGATAATTTATTCACAATAGGCCTTAATAACTCGCTTGATAACGGGCATGCAGACGCAATGGTCGACTCCACTTTTAACTGTGGATTGTCCATTCTAGCTAAGCTCCGCCCACACTTTGCCCGTGTTGGGATCGACCGAACCATTAATTTACAGATTCCCAATATCAAGGCAGCTATACAGCTAACATGTTGACTATTTTGAACCAAATTTGACTGGCTGTTATTGCTGGCTATGGCAGCACCAGCGCCCAGCCAAATTAGTTTCAAAATATTCAACAGAATGATAATTAAATAGTAATTAAAAGGTGCAAACAAAACAGACATTTAAAAGCTCATGAGAGGCATTGCTACGCCATTTACTACGCATTTTAATTGTGACATCAGCCTACACGTGACGTAATTGACTATGACGTCATATAATAGAGTGACAGCGGTGAAGCAATAGCTGGATCCATTTCTAGCTATGCCACACGCATTTCTACCTAACATCTGCACACCTTTTACGCGTGTTGGCATCGCTTTACCGAGTTACCAAAAGCCAAATTTCAATGTAACATTATTGAAAATGAGTACACAGTAGTCTCGTAATCTGGAGAGATAATGATTTGCCACCGTGCTACGTGAAATTTCGATAGTGAGAGGTGTTACCCTTTTGACCACTGAAACCCCAGAATCCGAATTTCATGGAACTAGGCGCCATATTCGGGTATTCTGTTGAAAATGTTGACAGGAACCTGTTGCTGCCATAGGAAAATTAATCTCAAAATAGTCAATATAATATTTCTTGCATTGTAGATGATTTTTTGTATTTTGTTTTTCGAATTCAAAGGGTTATATCTAAAATAAACATGAATTCTAAAACGCATGCATTCCTAGCTTATAGTAATGGATCGTTTAGAATTCGTATCACGTGCTAGTGCCGCGACTCTAACGTTATTGTCATGTAGAAGGATAATACAGATTGCTGCCCATTCAACGGGATCAGTTCTGTCAACTTGAATTCGCGGTTTATCAATGTTTTAGAAAAAACTCGTTACGCTTAATGCCGTTCGGTCACCGCTACTCTGCTAATCCAATTTTTGGCTCACGTGGAGAAACGTATCATGAATGATGGCCAATCTTCGTCTAAAGGGAAATTCAGCCCTTCAACTGATATGAACGCTTGCAGATTATGCGATGTCTTCAAATACATAATTTGAAGCAATACGTTTTAGTTAGATTTTGTAATATTTCAAAATATTTGACATGATTCGTATTAAATAGTATATACTGATTACTGAGTTCAATCTGTACCTACATGGCATAGTAAACTTGCCGTTGGCAAGAGAAAATGGCGGTGCACACAGTTCAACATTAATCCATTGTTAAACAGATTATAAATTGTGATACAGAAACGGAATGGAGCATTCCAGTTTACCCATCAATCATATGACGTCATAATCAAATATGTGCGGTGTCATAATCAATTGCTTCGTGAATGACGTAGCTAGGTTCATCATGAGCGCTTAATTGATGACGGTATAGGCATTGTTGTACGAGTGTCTTTACTATTTCATAAACATGTTCTTGAATATTTTGAAACTAATCTGACTGGGCGCTGTGACAAGTCCATTTCTGTGGATATTGAGATTCAGGGAATACGTGGATCGATCGCTCTCAATACGGATATAGCGTGGAAGGGGCTTAGTTAGAGATGAGCGGCGTATAGCTATAACTGGATTCCACCATTGCACCACGAAAGGAATGATATGGAATGTATTAAACCGTTTTAGTACGATAAAACATATACACAGGGAATGAGACTCCTTTTATGGTGCAGTTTGATGGAAACACAACTCTTAATGGCGAGCCAATTAAAATTGGTTTTTCACATCTTTCCCGTCAGTATTGGATTTCATTAACAGAGGTGGCATTAATCATAGAATATCCAATTACTCTTATGATTCTCTTCATGGTGGAAGATGCTTTACCAGAGTCAATGTGTTTGCATTTTAACTTAGCCTTTTGAACCCAAAAGAGCGGATACAGAATATTATGTACACCATATATTGACTCTGGTACAGCATCTTCCACCATAAGATTAATTAGATATTCTATGATTGGTAAACTGTTTATTTGACTTGGGTCTCTTTCTGCCTATGGCAGCATAAACATCTCCCAGAAAAATTAGTTTCACAATGCTCAACAGAATGTTTAATAATTGTAAATTCGCCAAAGACCAACAATTCGTAAACTTTTGAGATGCAACTGTGAGCAACGTTCCCCTTTTGTGACGTACCGCCATCACTTTAATCTTTTAGTCTAACAAGCGACTATTTTATTATGACCTCATATACCTGAGCGACAGATTGACTGTTTCGATTCTCATTAGCAAAACCAACAACGCTGAACCATTTATTGAACCATGAAGACTGCATTGAATATGCTATGCAGATGATAGTCGTAAGCCTCTATCGTTGACTTTTATTGGCTAATTTGAATCCAATCATCCGGAAAAAAGATAGAGTTTATAGCCGAGCTTCCATAGGATTATGATCCCCTGAAAACCTGTCTGATCTTAAGTCTCCTGGCAATTATTATAGATTAGACTTCATCGCGTTGTATCAGATAAAAAAATGTGCGAGGGAGTACATTATGCGCTACATGACGACTATTGTAGCATGCCTGTATATCATATTTGCTTTGATCAAGAGGGGTTCACATTGTGGATTTGGATGAGCTGGTCTGATCAATCCGATGCATTTATTTATGGCCTGATATAATTAACCCCTGGGCACGTGGAATCTCGAGGTGACTAGCACATTGTCTAAATATCTGGTAAGATTTAGCACCAACTTTCGGGGAGAAACATCAGTCTGTCCATGCCTGTACGAAACTGTAAGTATGTAGTTACGTATATCGATGACTGAGGCAAGTACGGCCATAGTACATTTGTGATCAGATAGGCGTACTTGGATACTGGATGGCAAGAGTCGCACTTGATACCAGGATGATAAGAGAGCTAATAATAGTGTGTATGTAGGCTACAGTAATGAATCACAGTTCATATATGAATACAATTGGGCACAAATTTAAAGATGAGGTAATATAGAGAGAGACGAACATGGTGCATAGTTTCCCGCTATAAATAATGTCTAAGGACGTCATACATCATTGTAGAATATTAGTAACAGCTATGATCAATGCGCATGGACGTCATACATATTTGGGATTGATAAACGCTGTGGGTTCGATAATCAGCGTGTACATTTAGTAACAGAAAAACAGGAATAGATTATAAATATGTGGCATAAGAATCCCGGTTATAGAATACAACATGAAGTGAATGCATAAAATAGGCATGGGAGCAGCGGCTGATTTCCGTATGAAACCATGGGTGATAATAATAATAATAATGATAATATTTATTATTAGGAACATTCGAGAAATACTAGATTCTGCACTCAGTGACTAAATTCTGCACTCGGTGACATTTATGACGTCACTCCCATAGGCCCCGGTTTAATATAGAGATTATTCTGTGCAAGATCTCGTTTAATTGGATTTACTGAAATGCAAATTTGACCAGTCATAGAGCTGGGAATCGATTCCAATCAGATTGCTTAAAATAACTGATTTGCTGACTGAAATTAGGACCAATAAGACGTAGTTTCTTAAGACACTGACAGAGTGAGCTAAAATGGCATCCTATATAAATAGGGATAGCTATTTAAGTGGCTGCTGGAACAGGCAGTCATGAGTTGACCACCATTCATCCGCGAGTACAGACGTGAGGTAGCTCGTGTTAGTTTGATAGAAAGTGATAGATTGCTGGTTTGATTTGAATAGGAAAACTTAGAAATTATCTGTACATTTTGTATAAAGTTTATTTGATGGCGATTTTGCATTGAAATTCTTATCTATAGGACCGTAATAAAAAGTATATATATTTAATCGAGTTGAGCGTTGATTGTTTTAGTTGTCATCGAATGAGAACTACACACTCCCGAACTCGGATGAGTCAGATAGGCTAGGCAGGTCCAGATAGTCAATAGAAATATCCTTCAGTTTCACCGCTTGAAGGAGGCGGGTCGACTATCATCTTCGTTCACCATTAGAGGCAAGCGTAGTCGCAGCTATACAACCAGTTTACCTCTAGTAGTGACCGATCGGTTTAGCATCGTAAATAGGTTATGTTATGGCGGGAAACGATAGTAGAGTAGTTTGGCGCCAAAATAGATTAGCTTTTGGCGGGAATAGATTAAAAGTGAAAAGGATACCGACAGACCGACGTTTGACGGTCCCAGAAATGTACAATATGACCAATTACAGTACCGCGTTGTATCTAATTACTAATCTGTTAACTAATTGATTAATCCAATCTGTCGATCAAGTATACGACGTCATAATTAATTACGTCAAATGTAAGCTGACGTCACAATCAACTTCGTAATGAATGACGTAGCTAAGTCCATCTGGAACTTTTAAAGGTGTGTCAGTTGTACGAATTGTATGTCATTATTGTTTAATAAACATTGTGTGGAGTATTTTGAAATTAATTTGACGGGGCCGTGTTGTTGGCATAGGCAGCAGCACCACCCAGGCAAATTAGTTCCAAACTACCCAAGAGTTTACCTGTATAGTTTTCTGGAAATTGAGATTCATGTAGTTTAGGGGTATATCAATCCCAACACTGTAACAGCGTGAGCGGAGCTTAGCTAGGAATGGGCGGGGCATAGCTAAACGATGATTCATCCATTACACTAAGCCTTTCTGTCTCATCACAGACCATTCCATCCAATAACAGGTTATTCCATCCAGTAACAGGTTATTCCATCTGGTAGCAGGTGATTCCAACAGGTTATTCCGCATAACCCCTTATCTTGCCCGCCAACATGTACTCGATAATGATTGGCTATAACCGACTCATACCGGACGCATGCGTACTAACGCAACTACCGGAAATTTTGCCTCCCGTTGGACTATAATTAGTTGTCAATCTAAAAAATGAACTCCGCAAAATTTCAACAGAATTTCTGTCAGTAGATTTATGGCGAAGAAGCAGTGGCATGTGACCAACAAAAATGTATCTAATTCTGACGGTGGGAAATATATAATTTTATTTTTAATAACCTGCACCCTTTTGTGACGCGCTTATCACTTATTTGATAAGAGCGTGCATTGGCCTTACGCTCGTCACCTCATAATTTGAATAGCTTATTTTTCATTTATTCTTCCCGATATCCTTTGTTCAAACTGGCATTCTTATTTAAGTCCAGTAGAAATCAACAGAAATATAGGCTAACCCGGACATTTTGTATAACAGACGATTTTGTGTTCCAAACACTTTTTGTCCACACAAGAAATTCTCACAAATTCACACTCAGGGGAAACCTGATTTTTAACCCTTTGAAGTTAGGGAACGAAATGTGAAAAATATTTAGCCTAAATAGGTAATCTGTTGAGAATTTTATAAAATTAGACCTACTGACAATTGCTATTGTCAATTGTGTATATGACAACAGATCCCAGTCAAATAACCTGTAAGACATAATAATGTAAATCAAAATTAATCAGTAAAACCTGTCTATAACAACCATATATGATTTGATACATGAGTGTGAATTCCAGAACATGGTACATCAATGTATGGCCAGGTTTTTTTAAAGGTCTTACGGAGAGAGTTACACATATGGACAGCATGTTGATCGCAACTATGCAGCCAATGATATAAATATTCCTAACGCTATTATTCTTACTATTACAATAATATATAGTCCGGGGTAAATTTAGAAAATGTTACTTGAAGTAGGCTAAGTCGATTCAATTATAAAACGATAAATATATAGAGTCAAAATCACATTGTTCATGCTAATCAATGGTATAGTACAATTATGTCTGACCCTACGCAAGAAAAAACATGTGTTGTATGTAATGTTTCCCATGATAGCAGCAGTTCTAGAATACTTAGTCATAAAGGGCTTTCAACGCTGCTTGACGCTTCACAGCTTCGTGAGGATGGTATTGATTTGAAACTATCTCCGTCGAACGAACATTATGTACACGATAAATGCTACACAAATTACACGTTGCCTAGAAATATTGCAAAAGTGCAACAGCAAAACAGAAACGATGAAGGAGTGCGACCATCTACCCCTACACTGCGCTCCGAATCTAATCATTATGATTACCATACTCATTGTTTGATATGTGCTGTAGAGCTCAACTTTGATGCTGTCCGGCGTCACCCTGAACGGCATTCTCACATAAGCAATATTGAATATGTTAGTAAGGGTAAACTCAGTGTAGTCCAGGGGACCTTGTTAAACGCGTGTGGCAAAAGGCACGATTCGTTAGCGAATGATGTTAAAGCAAGAATGCTTTTTGCAGGTGACCTATGTGCTGTTAAAGCCAAATATCATCGGCAATGTATGCAAGAATTCATCTCTTGTAGAAACATCAGTTCGTGTGGGGCTTCTGGAAGTAATGCCCGGAACTTTGATGAAATGAATGATGTGGGCTTTAACCATCTATGCAATTGGCTAACAGCACCAGAACAGCAACAGCGCCATTTCACTTTACACGACCTTCGTACGCAATTGACCACCTACTTGCCAAATGATGTACCCGCATATAGCATAAAGGACGTCCAGCGTCGTTTGCTCGGCCGATTTGGGACAGATGTGACAATATCCCAGGTTGAAGGCAAGACAAGCGTGGTCACATTGACTGATAGAGCATCTTCTATCATACACGAATCATATGCAGCAGCAACCAGTGACGAGAGTGATGAAACTATGCGACTTGTTAGACTGGTGGGATATATGATTAATCAAACCATTAAAGATATTGATCAACCATCAGATGTGTATCCAGAACCGTCCAGTTTAGAGCTTGAAAAGCTTGAAATCAAGGTGCCAGATGCATTGAAACATCTTATTTCATGTATCTATTCTGAACCTCGTAGTGAATCTGCCAAGTTGAAAAATAAACTTAAGATGGTATCTGTATGGCATGTTATCATGCAAGCTGCTGGAAAGCAATCATTTGTATCACCACTGCTTTTGTCCTTTGGTTTGTTCATCCGCCAGTCTACCCGCTCCCGTGTTATCATAGATATGCTCTCATCCCTGGGACTCAGTGCTTCCTATGACCAGGTAATTGCATCTCGGAGATCTGCAGTTGGAAGCACATCCGTTGAAGACCTGTGTCCTGGGCTCGTGGAGAAGAAGGATGGAGGGGGTTTCTGTCAATGGGTAGCTGACAAATTACAACGAGGACACGATTTCTGGTCACGATGCAACGCATGTGATGGGGATCATTTCGTGTCAAACAATGGCATCAACTGAAAGCAGGGCTAACACAGTTGGGGCAATATGTCGTAAAACTATAACTGCTGATGAGATCAAAGAAGCTGGTGATTTTGGAGCTTCAAGCTACCCTACACGTCTTCTAATAAATCCCATGGAGGGGAGTGGGATCGATGATTTGTGGGCAACCGTGTATGCTAGGAATTCCCTACCTAGGATAATGGAGGTAAAAGCTTACACAAAGACATTAAGAGCATGCGTCCTTACAGATTCCGCATTGCATCTTTTGCTAATTCAACCCGATGTTGATATAATTTCTCTACAAGGCAGTGCTGCAGACAACACACCCAGCAGTACATATGGTGAATCTGAATTTGCAGAGCCTCAAGATGAAGAAAGTGATGTTGATCCTGATAGCGATGACGCTTCCGATGAGCAAACAACCGAACCAGAAACATGCTGTGAAAGTCAAACACATATGTCAACGGATGATATGTGGTCAGAGCTGCGCAATTTATACGATGCTATTATATCACATGATATTTCAGCAGACGATGTTTGTGACAATGACCATTTGCAAGACCTATGTACGCAGGTTTCTAATTTGAAGGAAAACGTAGAGAAATCAAGAACTGGGAAATTGTGGTCGTTGTTCATGGAATTTGTCGCCATTGTACGATTGTTCATCAGGGCTGAGCATACTGGTAATTGACAACATGTTGTCGCCTTTACCTCCAAGATTCTGATGATCTATGTACTTGTCTGGATGGTCCCATGCACGAAGGGCACTTTGCTATACGCAGGAATGCTAAACTCTATAGGAGTGGTACCTGGTCTGATATGACAATTGAACAGAGTCTAATGAGAGCTGGGAAGAAACAGGGTGGATTGATCAATATAATGCACAAGGAATCCGCTAGAACAAAATGGCTTCTCACTGCACACATCATAGCACAGTACACACACGCTCTGCGGTCATTGACTGACACGTTCACCGAGACATGGTCGGAACAACACAGAGATGTTCACCCTGCAAATATGAGACGAGATGTAGAGGACATGAAGAAACTCACTCTGTTTCTCAGAGAACACAATCCATTCGCAGTTGAAGACGACCAACTGAGAAATATCGCAACTGGTTTGATTGCAGACCATCGTGTTACCGCCGATGATGCCATTGATATTGGTCGAAGAATTCATGAGAAGTTAAATGAGAAAAGGTTTGGCGACATTACGCTAAAGAAAGCAGATCAAGCTGTAACATTTGCTGTCATGTGAAAGGTAGTTAAAGTAGGAAATGAAGATGTCCATATGTCTTCCCAGGAGCTGTACCATCGCTTAATGTCAACTGCATCTGTTTCAGGACCTCCAGACAAAGCGATCTTTGAATACGAGCTTGCAAAGGTATGTCCCGCCCTCTTCCACGATGATGGAACTATGAGGAATTCGCAAAAGTCACAACTGGCGAAGTATATAGTTGAAATGAACACAGCAATGCTACAGCAAGAGACAACAGAGCCAGCTGCAAGAGTGTTTGATGGCTGCGCACATTTGCATCGGATACCCTGGCCTAAGGGTGGAACAATGGAGACCGTTTGTAGCTCATTCGTAGCATCAGTAGTACATTATCAGAGGCTTGATGCGCCTGTATGCGTTATATTTGATAACTATCAAACTGAGACCAAGAACAGAAGCGGCGACGGATAATCAAGTTGGCGCTCCTGATGTAGCTGTCCAAGACAATACACCTGTTCCAGGAAACAAAACTGGATTTCTATCAAACAAACGCAACAAGCAGAATACCATAAATCTGTTGGCAAAACATTTATCAGATGCAGGTGTTGAGGTGGTACATGCAGTAGATGAAGGCGATGCCGATGTGGTGATTGTAAGGAGAGCATTAGAATTGGCAGGAACTGAAAGAACAACGATAGTTGTTGCTGACGATACAGATATATTGATCTTACTCCTCTATCATGCAAGCACCTCTGCACATATTTTCCTACGAACAAAGCAACATAAGCTATGCATCAAAGTGGCCACAGAGATCTTAGGCATGGAATTGTGTATGTGCCTGCCATTCGTCCATAGTATGTCTGGATGTGACACGACATCAGCTTTATATGGCATGGGCAAAGTAAAGCATATGAAAATGATCCAATCTTCACCAACCCTCAGACAAGATGTACTTGCAGTTGGCGACATCTCCAGATCAAAGACGGATATAATGGTACATGACTGCCATCTCTCCTAAGCATGTACCAGTTGAAATGATGCCACCCACACGTAGGGCAGCATACTTCCATAGCCTTCGGGTTCATCTCCAAGCAAGCACATGACTTCACCTAAAAACTGTGTTAAAGATAGAAGAGTATGGTTATGCAGTAGAACAAGGACCAGTGACGGCGATCATTACGGGCAAGTCAGCAGCGCCTCCGGAGCTACTTCTAAATATAAGGTGCCAGTGTAAAAGCAGCACACGTCTGTGTTCCTCGTGTAGTTGCTCCAAGAAAGGCATTCCCTGCAGCTCGAAATTTGAAAGTGAAGATGCATAGACAAATTTCAGCCATTCTGCCTGTTCGCTGTGTTTTACAACAGTCGCTCAGTTTGCATTAAATTTATAGTTTATCAGGTGATTTTGATGATGACATACTTTAAACTGTACAACACTTACCAAAATACGGGTTTTTAGAGTCAAAATACATATTACCTGGTTATTGGTCATCGCCTTGGCGGACATTTTGAATTTCCTCTAAAAAAACCTATTTCCCCATGTGTGAATTTTGGAGAATTTTTCTGGGATGTATTTTGGGCCATACCGAAGTGATTAAAACAAAAATGTGTCTGTTGTACAAAATGTCCGGGTCCATGTCAATTTCTACTGTACTGTTTACTGTTATGTTAGGTGTAAATCTATGCTTTATGAACGTTCATTTGTACAACAGGTACTAAAATATCTGCCGTGCAACCGGATTTAGAATTTTCCTAGTACGTGTTTTTTGTAGCATAGACCCCGTCTTTCATGTCAGATGGCAATCTATGACGGCGTAAACTTAGCTTGGTGTGGTATGTGATAATCCGAACACTTTGGGTATATTATTCATTAATACATACAAGCCTCATTTTTGCCTGAATGCAATGTATTTACATATACCAAGACATACATTTAAAAAAATAAATGTAGGCAACTAAGCAATGCTATACTAGGTTAAACTATGCTATACTAGTCTAAACTATGCTATACTAGTCTAAGCTATGCTATACCAGTCTAAGCTTTTCTTTAATAGTCTAACCTATTCTATAATAGTATAGGCTAAGCTATGTTATACTAGTCTAGAGTAAGCGATGCTATACAAGGCTAAGCTATGCTATACTAGTCTAGGCTAAGATGTACTAGTCTACACTAAGCTTTTTTATACTAGTTCAGGCTAAGCTATGCTATACCAGTCTAGACTATGCTATACTAGTCTGGTCTAGGTTAGGCTATACTAGTCTAGAGTAAGCTATGCTATACGAGGCTAAGCTATGATGTATTAGTCTAAGCTAAGCTTTACTGGGCTAAGCTAAACTAGGCTACGCTATGCTAGATATACTAGCCTAAGTTAAGATATACTCGGCTAGGCTAAGATATACGCAGGTAAACTACCCTATGTTATACTAATGTAACCTAAGCTGTGCTAGTCTAAGCTAAGCTATGATATTATACACTAGGCTATGCTAGTCTAAGCTAAGCTATTCTAATCTAAGTTATGCTAATCTATGCTTGTCTAAGCTAAACTAAGGTAGTCTAAGCTAGGCCTTACTTAGATCTTAGTTAAGCTTGGCTAGGTCTTACCTATGCCATAGCTATGTCTTATGTATGCCTTAGCTCGGCTTTACCCAGACGTGACTAGACATTACCTAGGCTTTAGCCAGGCTTGACTAGGTCTTATCACGCTTGACTAGGCCTTACCTAGCATTATCCAGGCTTAGCTACAGTTACCTAGGCCTTATATAGACTTTAGCTAGGCTTGGCTAGGCCTTACATCAGCCATATCTGGGCTTGGATGGGCCTTGTATAGGTATTAGCCAGGCCTTAGATAGGGTTACCTATGCATTATGTAGACTTTAGCTAGGCCATATCTAGGCCTAAGCTATGCCTTATCCAGACTTTGCTTAGTCTTACCTAGGCCTTAGCTAGCCTTACGTAGGCAATGGATAATCCTAACTTAGGCCTTAGATAGTCCTTAGTTAGGCTTGGCTAGACTTTACTAGATGGTACCTAGGTCTTAGCTCGGCCTTAGCTAGGCTGAGCTACACTTTGACTAGTCCTACGCTATCCCATATCTAAACTTAGCTTAGCTAGGCTTGCTTAGGCATTAGCTAGGCCTTACTTACACCTTGTCCTTTGCTAAGCTTGTCTAGGTCTTAACTACACCTTACCTGGGCCTTATACAGGCTTATGATGGCCCAAACTAGGCATTAGACAGGCTTGAGTAGGCCTTGGCTAGGGCTACCTAGGCCACATGTAGACGTTAGCTAAGTCTTAGCTAGGCTGGGATGCACCTTACCTAGGCCTAAGCCATAACATATCTAAAGTTGACTAGGTATTACCTAAGCCTTAGCTAGGATTACATTGGAATTGGCTAGGCATTATTTAGACTTTAGCTAAGCTTGCTTGGTCTTAGCTACACCTTAGCTAGGCCTTATCGAAGCCTGTCTAGGCATTGTCAATGCTTTAACTAGGTCTTAGCTAGGGTTAACTAGGCCTTACCTAGGATTTATCTATGCCTTTGTTGGCTTACATAGGCCTAAGCTATGCCATAGCCAAGCTTACCTAGGCCTTAGCCAGGCTTGGCTAGGCCTTATTTAGACCTTACCTAAGTTTTGCTTTGTGTTAGTAGGCCTTATCCAGGCTAAGCGTAGCGAAGCCTGGCTAATGTAGCTAAGCCTACTCAAGCCTGACAAAAGCCTAGGTTAATACCAGTCAAGCCTAGCAAATCTGCCTGGCTAAGGCCTTGGTAAGACCTAACAAAGCTTGGCTAAGGCATAGATAAGACCTAGTCAAGCATGGGCAAGGCCTAGGTAAGGTATGGGTAATGGCTAACCGAGCTTAGCCAAGGCCAGAGTAAGGTCTATCTAAGCCAAGGCCAAGATAAGGTCTATGTAAGGCATAGCCAAGCCTAGATATCGCATATCTAAGACCCACGTAAGCCTAGAAAAGTGGGGTTAAGCATAGCTAGCGACTATCCAAGCTTAAATAAAGCCTATATATTGACCATATTAGCCTAGACTAGTATAGTATAGGTTAGCTTACTAGCTTGAGCTATGTCAAATCTTCATTTTTTAAAGGTTGATACTTCACTATTTACTGTAAAACCTTAAACAGCACATACACTTAGTCACTCTAGACAGTAGCACCTGCCTTATTGGACCACCTTATAGATTACATACACTTAAACTAGACAGTAACACCTGTCTTATTAGACAACCTAGATCAGACACAATAGACTGTAAAACCTATCTTATTAGATGACCTTATAGATCACGTACACGAAATCACCCTAGGCAACAAAAACAGTCGTATTTGACCACCTCATGGATCACATATACACTTAGTCAATATAGGTAGTAAAACCTGTATTATTGGACTAGTATAGTAATAGTAACAGACTGTATAACCTGTCTTATTAGACCACCTCATAGACACTAGACAGTGATACCTGTCTTATCAGACCACCTTATAAACCACATACACCTAGTCACTATACAAATATCTCTGTGTAAAACCTGTCTTAGCAATATAGGGGTAGCTATGTGTGTATGAGAAGTTTTAGTTTAGTGCTATGGGGTTTGAGTCATGTATTGACAGCAATGCATGGTGATAAGCTGGGACAAAGGTTAAGCATTACTGACTACATACCATTACCACCATATAAGGTGGTCCAATAAGACATGTTCTACTGTCCATATTGACTAAGTATCCGGGCCCGGTTTCATGATACGTCTTAAGTCACGTAATTTGCTTAGCTTGTAGTTCTTTTCTGAAGCCACTACAAATGCATATCCCGAAAAATCTTAAGCTCAAGACTACACAATATTTAAGACAAAAACATAATTTTATAAAGTGTGCCAATAAGACAGGTTTTGCTATCTATAGGGCTAGGCCATATCTATGCCATAACCAGGCTTGGCTAGCCCTTAACCAAGCTAGTCTATGTCTTAACATAGGCCTTGGCTCCGCTTGTAACGTAGGTTTTAACTTGGCATTACCGAAGCTTGACATACTGAGTAGGCCTTAGCGAGGCTTGACTATACCTTACCCAGGCGCCTATCTAAGGCCTAGGTAAAATGAGCTTATGCTTAGGTATGGCCTAGTGAAGCCTGCTAAGGCATAGCAATGCCTGGCTAAGGCCTAGTCATGTCTTGCTATGTCTTAGGTAAGGTTATATGTGTATAATAGTGGTGAGCTTCTATTTGCTACAGGTAAATACTTAATACTTTGTGAAACAATTTGTCTGAAAGTAGCTGACAGCAACTACTATCAATCAAACCGATTTCAAAATATTCACCACTTATCATGGGACTAACAGAAGTATATTTGAAAAAGGTTCTTGCTGCATTCCGCAACAATGATTTTCAATTCAAATGTGTTGAAAGTAACCAGCAATAATTTACCAATGGGAAATGAATTGTCCTATAGTGACAAGATCTGTCGTCTCTAGAGAACATTATGTTTACTGGCCACGATAATATATTCATTTCAACATATACCTCCATACATAGCCGAGGGCAAAGATAACAAATTTGACTGGATGAGCAGCAACAGCGCACTGTCTAATCAGTTTCAATATATTCAACAGAATGGTTATTAAGTAGTAGCGATATATGATGTGTGTGTGTGTTGTAATATTTAAGGCGTTTTTATATGCTAGTTCCCAATGCTAGGGTCTAGACTCACGGATATATGATGTGTGCACATGACAGACTTTTAAAGGTTCATGACAGACTTACTGGTGGCTACATCATTCATTACGCATTTTGATTGTGACATCAGCCTACATGTGACATAATTCATTATGTCGTCATATACTTGAGTGACAGATTGGATTCATCCATTGTTGACAGATAGGCAATAGAGAGACATTTCAATTGTAAGCTCACCTAGCAGGGTGGATGGAATCTTTATGATTTTTGACAGTGGATTCCACCTTAATGCAAATGTCATCTGGCAATCCGCATTGATATGTTAACTCATAAAATTTCTTGAATATCACCAAATGGTTTCAGAGATATCATACAGAGAATTTGCTTGATATTCAAACTTTTGATCTGGATCCTGGACCTCCACGGGTGGGGGGCGGGCGGAGGCAAATATAAACAAAATGGCCGCCTTATACTGACAGGATATTGAAAGTTTTTGGCATTTTGCATTTCCAAATGTAAATTTAGATTTGTATCAAGATCATAATGGCCGTGACCTCAAACGTCTGAATGTCTTTGTGCTGTTCCTATTGGTTGAGGTAACTGTACATGTATGTCCATGCCTAATTCCAATAACTTGACCAATTCTGAAATAAAGGCAAGATCAGCTAAGCAGAAAACCCTACTGCTAAAACCCGCATTTTTATACAAATGGTACGATGACCTTGACCGTTGACCTCAATAGCATTGTGCTCCATCTATTGCGCCATCCATTGGATATAGAAGCCTTTGTCCAGATTTAGTCTAAATATGATGAACCAATCGTGAGATATATGATAGGTTGAGCTAAACCAAAAACGTAACCCAGATTTGGATGCCGACAAACGGATAGAACTCTTAATAGTCCGACACGTTGTATGAATTGTTTGTCTCTACTACTTAATAAACATGCTGTTGAATATTTTGAAACTAATTTGACTGTGCAAATTAGTCTCAAAATATTCAATTGCTTACCTGTAGTTTTCTGGAAATTGATAGTCAGAGTTCAGAGATTGATCGATCCCAACACAATCGAGGTGTGGGTGGAACTTAGCTAGAGATGGGCAGGGAATAGCTAAAAATGGAAAGATCCATTATGTCTTGCAATCCACAATTATATGGGTAACTCACTTAACAAATTTGGTTGAATTCCAACAAACGACTTCAGAGGAAATTGTGTGACGGACTGAATTTGTATATTTAACGTTTTTGATACAGTATTCTGGCTTCCCACGGGGCGTAGTCAAACAAATACGTCATCTCACAATCAGCAATCATGTGTAAATTTCTTACATTAAAACGATGCTTGAATTCTGACAAATGGGTGCACAGTGGAGATATCCAGATGGACGGACAGACGCAATTGAAATATCCACGCCATTTTAATAAGTAGGGATAATGAATACGTTATAACATCCATCTAATGAACTACATTGATAATGGTCGGACATTCAGTTGACAACTAAGAGTTCAATGTTAAAATACTTTTATTGGTAAGCCAACCCCAGAATGAGATTGGCTTTCGCCTTTTTGGCTTAACACACATATAATATATGTTTACAGACAATGATCCTATAATAATACAACTAATCAATACAGATCTTTAATAAATGAAAATCAGTGGCATCGCGTGTATGTGTCTGCATCCGTTGTGCAACATTATTCAGATAATATAGTGTGCTACATCTTGTTGACCATGTGAAGTTGAATCCTTTGCACCATGATACATATCTCATCGCGCTAGATGGATCGGGTGCTGCTTTTTCATTAATAGTTTCACAACTTTGCGACTGGTCACAAAGGTGACACTACAGGTCAGACCCATGAGTGTTCCTGATACAATATCTTGGCTGGTTTCCACGGTGAGCATAAGGTACACAGTAGCCTTCTATACTTTACATCTATGGTAGCTGGCATGGTTCTGCAATGTATCCTGTAGGGCAAAAATGACCAGTGTTAGTTTGTTCACATAAAGTACAAAAGGTGCGTATTCACACCTGAATGGTTAAAAATAAAATTGTGAACATAGGTTTAACCAATCATGAAACAAAGGCTAAAGATTTTTTTGCTAAGTGCACAAATTTTAGCCCAATTTTGTAACAAGGTCACAGCATGTGCGTAGCTTCTTCAAAACAGGATTTGTACATAAAAATAAGAAGGCCAAGGACCTGTGGCACTCACCTGGACCATTGGCATTTAAACCATTTGCATTTAAATAGACATGATGAAAGTCCAAGATGGCCACCAAAAAATTGATCGATCAAGACTCTCATTTAATATGTTTAAGCCTACTGTCATTGGATCGTTCCACCCAAGTGTTGTTGAAGTCGGGCTATTGATTGAAGGAGTACCATTTTTAAATGGTTTCGGAAAACTTTCAGAAAATCAGAGATTGCTGCCAAAACATTGATCTATCAGAATTCTGAATACAATTTGTAGATGCTACGACAATAGGATCCTTCCAGCCAAATTTGGTTGAAATTGCCCAAGCGATTAATGAGGAGTAGCATTGTATATGAATTCTCATTTTTCAGAAACCCAAGATGGTCACCATCAAAATCAAGCCATCAAGATTCTGTATACAAGTTCTGAAGTGTACCGGCCTAGGATTCTTCCAGCTGTGACTGGCTGAAATCGGCCAATCGGTTAATGAGGAGTTGCCTTTTAACTGATTTCCCAAAATATTCAGAAAATCCAAAATGGCCGCCGGAAAAATTGACCAATAAAAATTGTATATGCAAGTTCTAAAGCCTACCGCGCTAGGCTCGTTTCAGCCAGTCTGGTTGAAATCGCCCATGCAGTTAATGAGGCTTAATGAGTAGACGATTTTCAGCCATTTTTCAGAAAATGAGGCCACCGAACAAATTGATCAACAAAAATTCTGTATACAAGCTCTGAAGCATACCACTTTAGGGTCCTTCCAGCCGAGTTTTGTCGGTTAATGAGTAGCCTTTGAACTGATTTCCCAAAATTTTCAAAAAATCCAAGATGGCCGCCGGAAAAATTGACCAATCAAAATTATGTATACAAGTTCTGAAATCTACCAGCCTAGTATCCTTCCAGCCAAGTCTGGTTGAAATTGCTCGCGCAGTTAATGAGCAGCGTTTTAAATGATTTCCCAGGATTTATTTGGAAAATTCAAGATAGCCGTCAGAAAAATGGTCCAATCAAAATTCTGTATATATGTTCGGAAGCCTCCCCCGATAGGGTCCTTTCAGCCAAATTAGGTTGAAATCTGCCAAGCGGTTAATGAGGAGTGGCGCTTTAAAGCAAAAGTTGCTGGACGATGGACGGATGACAGATGGTCAGTATGGCATAAACTCACTTGTCCATTCTGGCCAGGTGAGCTAATAATAGCTGTAATCTGTCCCATTGGCTATGTTATTTATCCCCACAATAAAGAAACTGCAATGCACAGTGACCTTGTTCTTTGACTTTGTGACTTCATTGTCATCGTGCTGTCTTCTCTTAACAGAGGCGACAATTATAGTGCTAGTAACAGAAAGGAGTACATAATGATTTATCTGATACAGTTTCCATAAGACGTAAAATTCGGTCACTAAATTGGGTTGACCTTTGAACACTAATTTAATAGTCTTATTTCACTTATTTTAGGACGACAAAGGTAGACAATAGGATAGAGGGTCTGGACCCTCGGCTCGGCTCCCTAAAATCTAAGCTTTTGAGCCATTTATGCATATTATTCCCAAGGTAGTGACAATGAATCCATAATTCCCAAGTTAATCTGACAGCTTTAATATATATCATGTATATTGAAATGACATGTGTCATCATTTTATGATTCATCAGTGTGGCTCACCCTACCAGTTGCACATGTTGAAGGCAATATATAAAAATATGTATTTAAAGGAAATGGGCAGGTTTTGTCTGGCAACTAGTACAGAATCCACAGACATGCACATAAAGAACATAGTGGTCAAAATGTTTGAAACTTTTCACTTCTTCATGGAAGAATCTCACATTTTGTCATCTAAACTGAGGTTATTTTTATAAGTAATACAAATTTCTAAGATTTGAAATCATCCACGAATGACTAAACTAAGAATAAGGTCATCCATATCGATTGCTCATCTTAGAAATAAGTTCAAGGCCGTGTTCTCAGGAGCGAGCTAATCGGGAATAATGCCATACATTAAGCCTTTTAAACAACGCATCTGATGCAACAAAATATGTGGCAGGCCGATCAATTGAAGTAACCCTTTTCCGCCTGATACTAAAAGGCGACACATTATCAACGCTGTCAGAACAAACTTAGGTAACTTATAGATGTAGGTAATATTCTGAGCACAGGCTTAAGCCTCTTGCTCAGTTCCTCTTCCTCAATCGAGATAGTCGTTCTGTTGTTGCATTTTAACATTTTGAATATTGTGGAGCTAATGTACTAGCTAAGCTGTTGCAGAATTAAACTAATTATGGTCCATGCAGGGTTTTTTCAGAATAATCAATTGGGCGTAAATTTAAATATATTACAGTTGTGAGCAGGCCTCTCTCGGTATATTACAAAACATATTCTGGATTATTGGCCAATCTATAGGTCTAGCATGTAATTAGACAAATGACAAAAGAGTGTAAACAACTTTCGCATTATTTCCTAACATTACTCACGAGAATAGCGCATAAAGAGATGGAATTGACCCAAATATCGCGTTGTCTTACTCATAGACTGTGCTTGACAAAATGAACGGTTTAGTCTTATTGGGGTGGGGTGGGGTTGTTTTAAGGGAAATATGATAGTAGTTTCCTTTGTTTAGACTTTCACCAATTGTGAAAACTAATGCTTCTTTTCTCAATATTGGAAAATACAAATTCACATGTATGTTGATTCTGAGACTTGGAAGAAGCATCTTGTTCTTTGGGTCAATCGGTCAATCTATTGTATGCCTCTCTGTGCGTAACACATGCCCCGCAAGATAAACGGATGGATGGGTGAAATGAGTTACACCTAAATTAACAGGGTTCCTTCAATGACCATAGTGATATGACATAATACATTTTTTCATTCATTTTCCTCTAAGTGGAACTAAAATTAGTGAAGAAAAACTAAAATTTACAAGGATTTACACATGACTGCAAAGATGTTCGGACAACTGCTCAACGAAATAAGAGGATTCTTCAAATGCCACATAATCAACAGCCCTGTGACGTTTCATTAATACGCTCACAGTATAACATAAGTTATAAAAGAAGACAATGAAATATTCATAGATTTACACATGCCCGGGAAGATGAGCAGACGGACGAGGGATGGATAAACGGATCTTGAGTCACCCCGCCACCAAAAATTAATGGTATGACGACATTAATACCCCACCCCGACCACATTCCAGTTGATAAGCTATCTCTCTCTCTCTCTCTCTCTCTCTCTCTCTCTCTCTCTCTCTCTCTCTCTCTCTATCTCTCTCTCTCTCTCCACCCTCACCCTCCCCCTCCCTCTCTCCCTGTCCCTCTCTCTCTCTCGCTCTCTCTCTCTCTCTCTCTCTCTCTCTCTCTCTCTCTCTCTCTCTCTCTCATTCATTAAAACTGACCAAAATCTGTTGAAATTAGCAATTCTGCTAATTTATATACACTTAGGTGCTTCCAGTAACATGGTTTGAGTCGATTATGCATCATACAAAGATTATTTGAATATGATAGCAATAAGCCAGCACCAACAGTCCTTGTACAGACTACGAGCTAGCTCACATAAATTACACATAGAAACAGGAAGATGGCATAAACCATTGCTAACACCTCTCTCAGAAAGGAAGTGTAATGCCTGCAACGATTTAGAGGATGCATATCATTTATTATTAGTTTCTCCTATTTATCAAAATTTAAGAAAACAATATATAAAACAATATTTTTGCCGAAAACAGCTTTTTTAAACAAACAACAGAAGTACTCCGGTCTGGCAATAGCTCATGCATAAGAGTAGCTCTTTTATATACCATACACTTACATAGAGAAGGAGAGAGAGCGAGAGAGAGAGAGAGAGAGAGAGAGAGAGAGAGAGAGAGAGAGAGAGAGAGCGAGAGAGCGAGAGAGCGAGAGAGAAAGGGAGAGAGGGAGGGAGGGAGATTTAACATAAGCACCTTATCACCCTTATTGATACGAACCCTAGATATACTCAACTTCCCAAAACGTCATGGGGCATATCTGACCATATCATTGGCTCAGTTCGATGTTAGGTTGGGGTACAGGCGCGTGTTGGGGTACAGGCGGGTGAGTGGTGGTTAAATTGCATTCAACCTATTATTTCAATTTATAGTCATACGTAGCTTTGCCATCGCAATCATTGTTGCGGCTTAGCCTGACTCGTTATTCCTAGATCTTAGACATGCTGAATATAACAATTGTGAAAATCACGACGACGACGACGACGACCACGACGACGATGATGATACTAACGAAAAAAATTACAATTGTAATATTTGTTACTGTCATAGTGTCTGCCACATTTGTATACTATGCAATTTACACAAAACGGCCTAATGGCCCTATTGTGAAATAAACTATCTATCTATATTTTGCGGTGGTCTGAGACTCTCTATCAACATTCTCACATAGTGATTTCCACGTATAATCAAATCCCCATTCCATATATTAGCTCTCTAATCCTACTAACGTACTTATTACTCACGCCGCTTCGGCCGGTGTAAGTATAGCTCGGGAATTCAATAAGGCAGATATCACCAAATTTGGCACATACATTTATATTAGGAGTGGCTAGAATAATTATTAGGTTGGGTCGAAAGGACAAAAATCTAGGTCATAGGGTCACTTAGTAGATTTTTTAATACACATTTTGTCTATAACTATGCAATGCAATAAGATGGAATCACCAAATCGGTAACACACATTCATTTTCTTGTTGGCTTGAATTACAATTGTTTGTTTCAGGTTTAAACTGATACGGCGGGAACAATGGTAGGTAGAGTCACCACCTTTAGCACCTCCATTCATATTATGGACCGTTAGAAGTTCTCTGTGTTTCAAATATCTAAGTTATGAGGTCGCATAGTGCATACTAGAATACACATCTTGGCCATAAGTCTGGAATGCAAGATGGTAGAATCACCAGATGTAGCACACGTCTTCATATTACAACAGTTTAGGAGTCCTTTGACTTTGAGGTTGACGGATCAACTATTTATGTCACCGGTTTTCGCAACTCTTTTGTCAAGGCAGAGATCAAAGCCGAGTCAGCATCTTCCTCAAGTGCATTCTAGTTAACTCACGACGCCGAAGGTCGGTGTGAGTATTGCGTTGGTGTTGCCAATGTCTGTATGTGTGGTTGTTTGTGTGTTTGTTCGTTTGTTTGTTTGTTTGTTTGTTTGTTTGTTTGTTTGTTTGTTTGTTTGATTGTCTGTCTGCCTCTCTGTTTATGATAGGCATATCTCCGAAGTCCTAAGAGGCAGAATCGCCAAATTTTGAATATTTATTCATATTATGAGTGGCTAGAAACACTTTTAGTTTTGGAGTCAAAAGGTCAAAGATCTTTAAAAAAAATCTAGCTGACTCTTCATTACTCACGCCGCCGAAGGCCGGTGCTAGTATTGCGGTTGGCGCCGTCTGTTTGTTTGCCCGTTCGTTCGTTGGTCGTGCGTTCGTTTGTTCGTTTGTTTGTTTGTTTGCTTGTTTGCTTGAATGTTTACCCGCACGAAATCTTCAGGGTCCGAGAATATAGAATCACCAAATCTGGAATATATACCCTATTCATATTGTGGATTGGTATGCAAATATCAGTTTGTCGGTCAAATATTTAGATTACAGAGTCACCAAGTGCCTCGCCGAATATACATTTTTAGCTATAAATCTGGAACGCGAGTACGTAGATTCGCCAGATTTCGCACATCCATTCATATTATATGTGATTAGAAATTATATAAGATGCAACTCAAAGAAACAAAATATGTTGGTCAGATGGTCATAAATTAGAAATCAGAATGCATATTTTGGTCATAACGCAATAGTGCAAGAGGGTAGACGCGCTACATTTAGCATACGCCTTCATATAACGACAGTTTATGATTGCTTTTGCGTTTACAATATTTGATTTACACCAAAATCCGTTGACTCTCGGATATAAGTTATATAACAACTCTTTTGTCTGGGTCAGATTGATCTAATTAATCTGAACATATACACTATCAAAGAGACACAGTCGGCATTGCGAAATATGTTATTATTTTATATAAATAGTTTTATTTACGAGGGTTAATACATTTTTGCTTATAATTAGTAGACATGGTTAAGATCACGCATCAGATTTTCTTCATTTGTCCATGTGTGGACAGTGATCGTATTCACCTAATTAGCAAGTTATTTTAAATTCACAAGTCCGGGATACTACTACTACTACTACTACTACTACTACTACTACTACTACTACTACTACTACTACTACTACTACTACTACTACTACTACTACTACTACTACTTCTACTACTACTACTACTCCTACTACTACTACTGAAAACACTACTACTAGTACCGCCACCACTACCACCACCACACTGCCGCCGCCACCGCCGCCATCGTGGCCGCCACTGCCATGACTAACATTTATTGTAAGTTTACAACATCGCGGGAGACGATTTTAATTGAAGCATTTCTCTTTCGACTTGCAAAAGTTAAAATTCCCGCTAATCACTAAATGTTGGGTCAGGTTAGATTCAAACCTTTCAACAGAACAGTTATTAAACTATAAATCGATCAAACACATACAATTGGCACACTTCATTGCGGACAATTCAATTTTTCCCGACTGTGTTAAAATTACTAATGATTATGACATTAGCCTTCTAATAAAGGAATTTAATATGACGTCAATTACTTGGGTGACAGATTGGATCCCTTCATTAGTAACTGTACGTATTTTCCACCTGTCTTGGAGAAGCGCCATCCTCTTGCTTCCAGAACCATGTGGCTAGTCGCAGAAAGCTGACTGTATATATTATGTAATTTCATGTTCGTTCAAATTATGCTTTTGTTTCTGTAAATTCTAGTTAAACTGTTATATTATGCCAACGTTATATGTTACATTGTAGATCTCTATATGGTCAAAACGTGTAATTTCGTTCAGTACCAAATAAATTTCAAATAAATTTCAAATTTCAAACTAATATCAAATACGGTATCAAGTTTTACAACGCTTGAAGTATCTCGAGTGCCCTTGGATGTTTGCTTATAAAGTGAAGAAGCACGCTCGACCGAACGACCGAAATGCCAAACACTCAATTAATTTCCAACTGGCCATAAGCGCGGCATTTGTAGCACTTATCTATCAATTATATGTAAACAATTTACTTCCGGGTCAAAGCAGGTATGTTAATGTTTCAGTCAAAGGGCATAATTAAAAATTACAGTTGCACACTGGCGCCACCTAGTGTCAATTTTTGGCGAAAAATTTGTTTTCACGGATTTGGACGATTTCAGCTATTTAGATGAAAATAAGCTCAAAATGACTCAACATTTTCACAACTGCCAATAAGGAGGTCTGAGAACGGCGAAACCGCCCGTAAGTCACCTAATATGTTTGTAAACTTATCGGCTTATATTTCTTGATTGGTTAACCCTAATGGAACACAACTTGGGTACATGGTAGCTTATGCCAAGAGGATGCAGAATGGTGATAGCGATGCTACCAGGACAAAGGTCCATGTCAATCTGACCTTGCTATTTGACCTCGGCTCTTTCAACTTTAAATTTTTTCTGTTTAGAAAATCATTTGCATTTATATTTCAGAATTACTTACTACCAATATTAGTCTTGGACACGTGGTTCCTCATAGCATAAGGAAGATGCGAGCTGACAGTGACATCACTAGATCAAAGCTTACGCTCATCTATTTCCAATGTTAAGATTTTGATTGCATATATTTTAGGATTGCTTAATTCTACGAGAAGCAAACTTGGACACTAGGTTTGACTTGGTTTCATGTACCATAACGAGGCAGCATGGTGCTAGTAAGGTCATTAGGTCAAAGGTCATTGCTATTTGACATCCACTCATTTACATATATATTTCAGGATTGGCTAATCCTATTGGAACTATGTTTGGACACATGGTTACATATTCTATTAGGAAGCAGCATGATAACAATGAGGTCATAAGGTCAAAGACCAAGGTCACTCTGACAAACAGGAAACAGGCGAGACATTTAACGCCGTGGAATTTTTGTTTTGTCCTTTGAACGCATCTCTTTTGTGTTAGCTGTTTACGCTCAGAAGAAATGGCATACTGACAAGGATACCCTTTGGTCAAATGTCAAAATCATTAGACTTAGCCATATTAGTGTTAAGTTTTGTCGATCGGTTGGTCCGTCAGTCGTTCAAACTCTCAGCCTGCATGCAGTCGGTCTGTCAAATGTATGACATTTCTGACAAGGCTTCTCACGTCGCAATGACCATACATGGCTCTTGTATATTATATCCCTTCAAAAGCGGTGATGTGTCGGGGTAGGGATATAGACATTGCAATCGCGTTGTCTATCATCTATGTGTGTGCATGTACGTCCGTCCGCAATTGTTGATTGGCCCATAGTGTCAAACCGTTTTCACATAGGCCTATAGTTACCAGACTTGGTATGGGAATGCGCCATGTGTGTCATGTATGATGTATCACATGTAGGTCAGCGTGACCAACTTTCCGTGGGCCACTGAACATCCTATAAAATTCTCGTCCGTGATGTAGTTTCAAACTTTTATTGTATACAGTAACCAAACTTGGTGCACGGATGCATGCTGCATTATAGCCCAAAGCTGTGCTATGTATCAACAGATAGGTCAGTTCACACTATATACAAAGCAAATCTCAAATCTGGTAGATCCCGTTCTTGTCTCATTTTGACCAATATATAATGTAGGAACTTACTCGTAATGTTTGTAAAACATCAGTTCTACAACGGATGGGCGGATGGATGGACGGACGAATGAGCCAATAAAAGAATGAGGGAATGAATTGAGGGAGGGAAGGATGGACTGATGTGTGGCGGGTGAAAGAGAGAGGACGACGTGAGGTAGAGGGATGGAGCGAGCGCGGGAGGGGTGGGGGCAGGAAGATAACCTAAAACAAACATATGTTGTATATTGTGAGGATATGAGATAATATATGATAGTGTTTAGCATAATAACTGTATAGTGTAGCAAGTCTGGAGAGCCTAAGCTGTAATCTAGGTGTGCTAAGGATATTGCAAGAAATTTACTTCAATTGCAAAACAAGAAGAAAACGATATATTAATTTATGATATATTTATTTATTTAAAGCACTTTTAATCAAAATGGTATAATCGCATAGGACTATTATATGACACAAGCAAAGAACTGCCATTTATAACGAATGATCGAAGGCACAGGTAGGTAGGTAGTAACATGGTTAAGGCGCTGGCTCAGAATTTTCAAAAAAATGAAAATATTTTTTATTTATTTTATTGCCTGAGATTTGTTATTTTTGTTTTACAGAGGCGGTATGGCCTTAAAATATTGGACAACTTTAAGATGATGTTTGTCCAGTTAATTTAGATTTGACCAATATATCACGTAGATTCGGATTTTTCCTAAATGCTATTACTGGACGCAAGTTGATAAGTTGTCTTAAATTATCCTGTAATTTATGATATTCATCTTTCAAAATTTCGGAAATTTCAACATTTTTTCGATTATATGTCAGAGTGAATGGAATTATTTCACGCTGATCAGCAAGACCGGGGTCCACATTTATGCCCCTCGGCCATTCTGTTTCTAATTGCTTAATCCAAAATGATTCTCTAAGTTTCCTTTGTTTATCAGTGTCTTCAGCGGTAATAGAGAGAGGTGGTTGTTCAATGGGTATAATTTCGGAAGTCCCGAGCGACTGAATGACCAGGAAGGTGTTCAGCGACATGCGTGTCTTTTTCATGTCTAATATCGCAAAGGTGTCTAGTAGCTCGCCATCTTAAAGGGCATTTGGTTTCACCGACAGATTGCTTTTGGCATAATTTACAAGATATTACATAAATCACGTTTTCGGAATCGCAGTCTAAATTAGACTGAATTTGAAATTTGTTTTTGTTCTGAAAGCTCATAAATGTTTTCTGATTTGGAAGAAGTAGGTCTAATTTACACCTTTTCTTTCCACATTTCCGAGATTCTCCTACGCCTGTACTTGGACGATTGTGACGAATCTTGGTAAGCCTATGATCTGCAGCATTATCAGGGATAGTTTCCAAATCCTGTAAAGTTTCAGACTTAATTTTGCGCAAAAATCTTGACGAATATCCTCTCAGCTTGAGGGCTTTGAATAAGAGAGAGCATGCAGATTCAAAGTTCACTATCACTCGAATTTCTATGAAAACGGATGATTTGTGATTTTACAATTCCTTTAAAGGTATGAGGTGGATGGAAAGATTTCTTGTGAAGTAGTTGATGAGAATCTGTGGGCTTAAAATACACTTTATAATCAAGGTGTCCCGTTGTGTCATACTTTACACCTTTGTATAGAGTTACATCTAAAAAGCACTTTTTTGGAAATATATATTTAGGATGGGCCGCGTGGTTACACCTGATAAACTGCTGGGTACTACGATAAACCACGGCACGCAAATGTGCAGTATACAGCGGATCCGTTCACCTATGGTAAGACATACTGACAGCTTGAAAATAATACTCTGACGTGACCGTCTTGTCAACAAACAGAATTGATCAAGCGATTAACGTCAAAACATTATATTGAACATTATATTGAACATTTTAACACCAGACACTTAGAAACCCGCATATTTAGAAGAATCTTTAAAGATTGTAGCATGGATGAATGGAATTCCGCTTATCTTAGATATGGGTTGAGTATTTCCTGGGCCAGGCCATCCTTGGATTGAGGCGCTTGCGTCATATACATGGTAGTTTATTTACTAATGTTTTATATCACAGTTAGGTTGAGCAGTGTCATGGATCAGAAGGCAGGATTCCACACGTGGAGATTACCAACCCCCTTGGTCTGAAAAAAAAAAAATAATAATAATAATAATAATAATAATAATAATAATAAATATTCAGCTGTCCCATACATTTGCCCGGAACTCGATCTGCTGTTGCATGAGTGGAACGTTTAATAGTAACGGCGTGCGTCTCCAAATCGCCCGTACCACCATCCAGGTACCATAGAGCTGAGTTAGACTAAGTGATAAGAAATCTCAATATATCTCAACCAACCATCTGTGATACAGTTCCGCCAGGGCCAGGTATTTGGAAGCTAGCCAAGGTGGCGGCTAATCTAAACAAATAAGGGAGGGTACGCAATATAGTGGTACATATCAAGATATGTCCCGCCCATATATAGCTAAGCTCCTCCCACGTGTTGCGTTGATGTTGTTGTTGTTGCTGTTGTTGTTGTTGTTGTTGTTGTTGTTGTTGTCGGTGTTGTTGTTGTTGTCGTTGTTGTCGTTGTTGTCGTTTTGCTGAAGTCGCCAATAACTATCCTAGATGTATAACTGTATACAAGGGAGGCGAATGATGAAGACATGTACCCTACTTTGGGGGCGAAGAGATGTGGAGGAAGACCAGAATCTTGTGTCACGTCTCTGTAGTACAACCGACATTTCAAATAGTCGCGTAACATGAAACGTTGTTTTCCAGACATGGAAATTATGGATGCGAGGCTCTAACATTCCCTTGGAAGTCAAGATGAACCGTTACAATGCTACATGTGTCCCGATCATACTATGCCACTGACAGCAGCATGCTGAGCAACTCCAGCGATCACAACTAAAACGCAAGCTAAGACCACTAAAGACGAAGAGGAACCTATATGAGCTTAGGTTACTGGCAAAGGAAGGACACTGTGAAGGTTGAAGAAAATGTCCACTCCTTCAAGCCGCGGAAAATAATCAAAAGGCACAGTGGAGAAGATTGAAGATAGCTGATTGAGGCTGAGAGAACTTTCCTCTCATTCTAGCCGCAGAAAACAATCGTCGTCGTCGCCATCCCCATTATATTCTTTTTATTTCTCACCCCACCCGACCCAACCCCACCCCACGCCACCCCACCCCACCCCGGCCCGGTCTGATATATTGCACTTACTTGTATTAGAATTAGAGATCATTGCTGTATTATTCTGTTAAAGATAACGGCCATCCACCGTACCGACGTCTCGATGACATCCACTACGAAAAGAAACACGTTACACAGCGTACACCCGCACTGAACAAACATCCTCCTCCTCTCTAGGTAATGTCTCTGATTTGCCGCGAGTTCAGCGTCAATTTCATCTCCCACCCCTCGTAGAAATGCGCCAAGTCTCTGTTCATCATCCATTATGGCAAATTTGATTGTATTTACTGATCTACAAACCGAATTTGCGCAATGTGTTTAAATATTAAATGTACTTTACACAAGGACGCGTAATGTTAGTTTATAACAGATATAGCGCGTGTATGCTCATGCAGTTACACTCGCAAATTGTGACAAATCACAATTCAAGATTATTTGTATATTATCTGCGAGAAGAATTATTGAAACAAGACTGGATTTTTATTAGAAATTCTCTAATCTGTTGATAATTGTGCTATCGGTGGTGCTGAAATCCGTTGATGTTTAGGGCAGCCACGGCTTCCAGTCTTAATGGTTTCAAATATTTTATCGTAATTGCCACTTGTACAAATTTAAAGAGTGCATTTTCGCTGTTGTGAATTGAATAGTTATCGAATAAATTTGCATAAATTTTAGGTTGAATTGTAGATCATAATAATAGCGCTAATCATAAAGCGGATCGTGGGTGATAACTCTGAACGTGACATAACATTGACTAGCATAATATTAACATCGCGCGTATACTAAAATAAATTAAAGGCTTTGCACCCTAAATTCCAAGATTCCGAATTTCATGTCGCTATGCACGTCAGTTGTTGAATATTATGAATCTAATTTGACAGGAACCTGTAACAGCTTCCAGTCAAATTAGTTTCGAAATGTCCAACATAATATTTAGTAAATCGTGTATGATTTTGATGTTTCATTTTCTCTAGCTGAACGGTTTTGACAAAAGTAAATGCACGTGGATTGCATTACATTTCCCCATCTTGGTTGCATTATATGCCATTGCGTTATGAAATCACCACCACCACCACCACCACCACCACCACCACCACCACCACCACCACAACCACACACACCCAAGTCACAGTACAGTCAACGGTATGCCGTGTTCAAATTTATTCAACTTTAAGCCATATTCTGAAGCCACTCTATTTGCGTTAAAGCAGGCCAGTTTGCCGTTTCAATGACGATACGATGTTGCTGCCATTATTTCATAAATTATTAGTAATAATTTAGCAACATATGGGCATCGTGTAGTTGTTGTATGATCATTCAGCAACATGGGGTATTTGGCCGTATTGAGCGTATGGTTAAATCTTCTACGCTTGAATAATTCCTCGAGCGATCACGGTAGCAGTATAGGGGCCTAACGCTTTTATGCCTTTTAATTGCGCTGTTATAAGCTTTTTAAAGATAATTTTAATCCTGAAAATTATATTTTCTCACAGCCCATAGTTTTAAAGCGCAGAGAATTTTCAAAGCTAAGGCTCAGCGCTCACCGTCTTCATATTGAAATAGATAGATACTGTCGGCCCAAGATACCGGTAGAGTCCCGACTCTGTAATCTTTGCAATCTAAATAAAGTAGAAGATGAGAGACACTTTGTCTTAGAATGTCCTACATTCCAGGAAGCTAGGGATTCTTTATTTTCTGAGTTGTCTAGCTGTTCTAACTTTGATTCTTTAAATGAGCAAGATAAATTTGTCTTTTTAATGTCATGCAATCGTGGCTCTACAGACATATCTAAAATGATTCTAAAATTTGTCAACGTCATTATGGAGAAACGAAATGCATTGAGGTAATGTTCCCCACTTCATCGTAAGATTTATAAAAACCATATACTAATATAACAGTTGCTCATAAATATCTCTAATGGTGAGATCCGATCAGGCACTCAAGTATATGACGTCACAATCAATTACGCCATATGTAGGCTGACGTCACAATCAAACTACCTAACGAATGACGGATTTAACTCCACCATAATCATTTAAAAGTCCGTCAAGTTTGCAGATCCTTTGAATGGTTAACTACTATCTGATGAACATTCTGTTGGCATTTTGAGGCTAGTTCGGCTGGGTGCTGGTGTACTCGTAGACTGCAATGGCGCCCGGTCTGGTTAGTTTCAAAATATTCAGCAACCTATCTGTATAGTCACTTTAAAAACGGGGATCCTGTGACCTCAGGGTTCAAAGCACATAAATCGATCCAAACACGCTCAGAACTTGGGCGAGGCTGCAAATGTCCGGCGCATAACTTGATGTGGATCAATCTTTTGCAGTAGTTAATCCGGCTGTGGACGCGATTTGCCTATTGCTTTGTATAATATGTATATATTTAATTAAGTAGGCCCCTAGTGTTTATTTATTTATATAGGGCCTATAGTTGTTTCATATATCTTGTTTATTTTTACGATTGTACTTGTATTGCCGTATCCGTATGTTAGATTTTTGCAATAAACTATCTATCTGGTCATCACATCCGTGAAGTAAGCGGTAGTTTGTAAGAGCAGTGTGTTTTAAATGGTATGAATGACGTTATAGATGAGGCGAATCTGATGGATGAAGCGAGTGTAAATGAAGTGGTCGAATTGTTTACTATAGCTATAAAGAAAGCTGCAGATAATTTATTTTTGAAAACTATTACACATAACAGCGACCACAAACGAAAAAGACATAGCATCCCTCACTATTCAAATGATTGTGAAATTAAACGAAAACAGTTTTTCAAATCTCTTAATTGGTATAGAAGAGAGAGATCGGATATATCTAGGATTAACGTGGTCGCTGCGCAGACCGATTTCAAAAAGTCGGTACAGCTGCACCGTAGAAAGCAATGCGTCGCAATGACAAAATCACTATTAGAAGCTCAATATACGAACACAAAGTTGTATTGGAAAATGTTAAAAAAAGTCGACACAAAGCAAAATATAAATATTGCTCTCAGCGAATTCCAAGAGTTTTTTAAGTCCGTTAGCAACTCTGATACCGATTTTTACCAGGCAGATAGTGACATAAAGGATTACGTAGATGATTACCTAAAGGACGACTTGCAAATACTTTTTGATGACTTAAACAAAGAAATATCTGAGACGGAAGTAATGAAGCAATAAAACAACTAAACAACGGTAAAAGCGCTGGCCCAGATTTATTAATAAATGAGTTTTATTTAAAAGCGAGTGATATATTACTCCCGCACATTACAGCGCTTTTCAACATTGTCTTTAAAAGTGGTATTTTCCCGCGAATTTGGTCATAAGGAATCATTGTACCTCTACACAAGAAGGGCAGTGTTAACGACGTGCATAATTACAGGGGCATTACACTTCTTAGTACACTGGGTAAATTATTTACTAAAGTTCTTAATAATAGATTAAATGATTGGGCAGAATCCAATGCTGTGTATATAGAAGCTCAAGCCGGTTTTAGGGCCGGTCTGAGTACTGTGGATAATATATTTGTTATGAACGGTTAATATCGCATGTACTAAATAAAGGAGGGAGGTTGTTCTGTGCTTTTATAGATTTTACTAAAGCTTTCGACTATGTGGTACATGATTGTTTATGGTACAAACTTTTAAAAGCGGGTGTTAGAGGAAATATTATTAATATTATCATGTCAATGTACAAAGAGCTAAACACTAGAGTTAGATTAAACTCTAACGTATCAGACTGTTTCGAATGTACTACTGGTGTGCGTCAAGGGGAAAGCTTATTGCCTTTTCTCTTCGCTATGTATCTAAATGACTTAGAAGACGAACTTTTTAGAAAGGGTGGGGAGGGTGTGGGCTTAGAATTTCTTAAATTATTATTAATTTTATATGTTGATGACATAATTATATTAGCCGAAAGTAGAACTGGACTACAAAAATGGTTAAATATTTTACATGAGTATTGGAACAGGTGGCGATTGACAGTTAATATTGATAAAACTAAAGCAATGGTTTTCAGACGGGGTGGGCGCTTAAGGGTAAATGACAAATGGTGGTATGGTAATACTGAAGTAGAAATTGTAAATAACTTCAAGTATTTGGGCATCGTTTTTACTACTTCAGGGTCGTTCACCGAAGCACAAAAATGTTTAGCGGGTCAAGCGCATAAAGCCGTATTCGCTTTACAAAAATATTGTAATAAATGTATGGCCTATCAATAGACCACTATTGCAAACTATTTGACAAGCTAGTTCTACCTATCCTCTGCTACGGGAGCGAAGTCTGGGGCTTTCACTCAGCGTATGATGTTGAAAAATGCCACCTTCGCTTCTGTAAGCAACTGCTTAATGTAAAACAAAGTACGTCAAATTCTGTTGTTTATGGAGAGTTAGGGAGGATGCCTCTGCGATTAGGGAGAGAAATCAAGTCGATAAAATATTGGTTCAAAATATTAGATATGAAACCAAATAGAATTGCTAAACATGTGTATAATACCTTATATCAAGACTGGCACAGGGATAAAAATTGTAAGAATTGGGTAAAATCGTTAAGAGATAAGCTCTGTACCAATGGGTTTGGGGGTGTATGGGAGTGACAGGGAACAATAGTAAGGAAAGATCAGTTTATCCCCGAATACAAGCAGAGAATAAGTGACACTTTTTATCAGGAGTGGAGGGGGCAATTGGAAGCCAGCAATAAAACATGGCTCTACAAACACATTTCAACTGATCTAACATATAAATGCTATTTAAATAAAGTAAAAACGAAAAAGCACCGTGATTCATTATGTAGACTAAGAACGGGGTCTCATAGACTAAATATTGAATTAGGCAGATGGCACAAACCAATACCAATGCCACGCGTTGAGCGAACATGCCCTTTTTGCGATGATGTAGAGGATGAATATCATTTTTTAATTTTATGTCCTGTCTATAATGATTTACGCAGGAAATACATAAAACCATACTACTGGAAACGACCGAACGTTCACAAAGCATCAGAATTATTGATGTGTACCAGCGAAAGTAGTTTAAAGAAGTTAGCGGCTTTTGCTTACAATGCGTTTCTATTACGTGACGAACGCACGTAATTGCGTTTTCTCCACTACAATCCATCGCATTTTCTTCTATGCCAATTTGGGAGGATAATTCTTACTTTTAACAGAATGCATTTTCTCATCACAGGCACGAATTCAGCTCTCAATATACAAACCTTTACTAAACCAGTGGCTATTTCGCCTCCATTGTAAAAGTTATGCATTATAGTTTTCAATTTTTCAACAATTCGGTACGATTGTGTGGGCATACGGATGTATGAGGATGTAGACGTGCGTCTGTATGTATGGGAAGTGGATATGTATGTACGCGTGCGTGCGTGAGTGTGCCTTTGTTGTGTGTTTGCGTGCGTGCGTGTGCGTGCGTGCGTGTGTATGTGGATGACCACGAGAACGCATGAGCGTATATGGACATGAGCATTAGTAAGTGGATAAGAGGAACCAAGAAAGTTATTTATTAAAATAAATGCCAAACTAGTGCCCTCATGCCATTACATGGGGGAGTCAGTCAAACCATCCCCGTCACGTTGGAGAATGCGGTACTATTCTGATGGTGTATCACTGGAAGGACTGGCTCGATAAACAATCCAGTGGTTCCAGTGATGGAGTGTCAGAGTGGTCCTCTTTCGATGTGAAAGAACCAAATCAACGTTTCAAAACCCAATTTTAATTTCTAGGCATGACTTTGTGAAGGTGTGCGAGCGAAAGTGATTGTGTGAGCGCGTGCATCCTGGTCTCACTCCTCGCTTTTCTTTCGACCCACTATTTCGAAAGCGAGGAGTGTTGACCTTGAGTGATTTATATACTTAGACCGGGTCCCGCTCTTCGTTTCCCTTTCGACTTAACATATTTGGAAACGAAGGGTGGTGATATTGGAAATGGCATTATACTGTCTGAGTGTGGGTGAGAGAGAGAGAGAGAGAGAGAGAGAGAGAGGGGGAGAGAGAGAGAGAGAGAGAGAGAGAGAGAGAGAGGGAGAGAGAGAATGTGTGTGTGTGGGTGTGTGTGTGTGGGTGTTTTGTGTGTGTGTGTGTGTGTGTGTGTGCGTGTGTGTGTGTGTGTGTGTGTGTGTGTGTGTGTGTATGTGTGTATGTGCATGCGTGCGTGCGCGCGTGTGTGGTGATGCTGGTTTCGTTTATCAGTATCTTAGTTGCAAATCGGGCTATCGTGTGACCAGCCTCGGTCTGTTGATGGACTACGGTCGATTTCCGCGGACAGCACACCTGAGCATTTTGATAATGTAGCCCCAAATACCTAGGTGTCCCTTTGTCTGCTAAGGAAATCGACCCATGGTGCATTGATGGATCCGCGGCTGGCGCGGTGGTCCAGATGTATATGAAGCAAATTAGCCTGCGAACATTACTGATTTAATAACATATACAATATGAGAATGAATATGTTCTTGCAATTGTAATGCACTTAGTTGATTTGTCCGCCATATCACATTATGTGTAACCATTTGCACTCAAGGGCCAAATGGCCTATTGTGTGAATAAATCTATCTATCCTGTAAGAAGTTGATTGCTGAATTACGTTGCTGAAAGTGTATGCTCTTATGACATTTAAAGATCATTTTTCCCGTTCATTGATTTTTTAAATCATCTGGGCTGGTGATCTTTGATTTTGGGCATGAGTGTCATTACGTCATTATTTTTAGAACGGGGAAAGCCTGGCCGTCAAGCAGCCACTGACGCAATAAAGTAAACTGATCTCGCGGGCTACAAATATCAATTAGATTGGTGGCGCAGGGGAGTACACGTTTACGGGCCAAAAATAAATGTGTTCATTTTTTGGTCAGAAAATTTCTGCGAAATCGGGGGGTCTCTTTCACCGTGTTTCACAACTTAATGCTTGATTGGTTGACAAAAAAATTATCCAATCAAAAAGAAGGAATAATAACTCTTCTGTGCATCGAAGGCATACATTAAATTGCTTGATATCCTACAAACAGTAAGAATATAAAAAATTAGTTGTTGTCAAAAACCTATAAAAAAGACCAGCGCACGGTCATAAGAATTATCGAGGCATATTCTTAGAAAACAATGATATGTATTTGAGACTTCTATTTCATGGTAAAATATGTGTTATGAGTAGATTTTGAAGGGTACCCAACTCAGATATTTGTCATTTGCCAAAATCAAAATGGCGAACATGTAAGGAGAATCTTAACGTAGCAACTTCTATCACACATTTAATTTGTTTTTATTCATATATATATATATATATATATATATATATATATATATATATATATATATATATATATATATATATTTAAAAGATACATAGATAAGCCTTTTAACATGAAAGTTTGTATTCATTCCATGTGTTTTTACTACATATTTATATCTTTATTTTTATTTATTCAAAGGTTTAACATAACCTGATTTTCAAAAGGGCAACTAAACTTTGGCTGTTTATAGTACACAGGGCAACCATGATAAATACTCAGACTAATAGTATTATACTGTGTTTTTGATACCTACTGACTAACTCTTCGTTTTAAAGCATTTATTTATTTAATTATTAGAAAAAGTAATCAGGATGCTTAATGCCATTTCTTAATAATTGTGGCCATTCTTCAGAATTTACTTGACAGTGTTGCACGACAGGGGGAATCGGTATACTGCAATATTACCATTGCTTCGATCTGGGACACACACTCGTTTCTACGCTTGCACAAGTTATGGATATCTATACACCCAGCAAAACACTAGTGTAACTAAGTTATTTTCATAATGTCATTGACTTACTGCGCGGGTGGCTCTATTGTAACAGGGAGCTGGCAACCTGCGTCATGGATTGGAGCGAAGTGTTGAATGTCACATCTAGGGATTCAATATGCCACCCTATCACATGTTTCCGTATTCAACTAGCATTTATTTAACTCTAATTTGAGATTTTTATCAGTGCTATACTCCTAACCTAAAATCTATAGTTGACCAGTTCATGAAGATTTAACATCACATATATATTATCCTACACATTTGATCATTAGATGGTCCACATGCGGCCAAAGAACCAATTATTCAGGTGTACTTAAACTCTACCAGTGATACTCGTGGTACTGGACCTCATGATATAACTATAGTGATTACTTCACATCCGTTTGTTAGTGGGAAAGTGCTAGTTTAGCAGAGCTGTCTAGGCTATTATTTGAAATCTGTTTTCACCTCCAGCCAATTATTTGTAGCCAAGAGCTGGCGATTCGATATAATGACAGTTGGTTTCCGCCTTGATACGAGTTCCTCTGGGCGTATGCAGGTCACTTTCCTCGGATTGATTGTAGATGTGCATAACAATATAAACACCAGGCTGGATACTATTTCTGGTTATCCCTTCAGAACTGGTGTATGAGGACCAAAGACCATTCTTATTACGATGCAAAAATGCACGTATACTAAAATAAATTAAAGGCTTTGCACCCTAAATTCCAAGATTCCGAATTTCATGTCGCTATACACGTCAGGTGTTGAATATTATGAATCTAATTTGACAGGAACCTGTAACAGCCTCCAGTCAAATTAGTTTCGAAATGTCCAACATAATATTTAGTAAATCGTATATGATTTTGCTCTTTCATTTTCTCTAGCTGAACGGTTTTGACAAAAGTAAATACACGTGCATTGCATTACATTTCCCCCATCTTGGTTGCATTATATGCCATTGCGTTATGAAATCATCATCATCACCACCAACACCACCACCACCACCACCACCACCACCACCACCACCACCACTGCCACCACCACCACCACCACCACCACCACTAAGACTACCACCACCACAACGACCACCAACACCGCCACTACCGCCACCTCCACCGTCTCCACCACGCCACCACAACTGCTGCCGCCGCCTCTGCTATCGCCGTTCTGGCGAATCGTTGATGCCAGGAAAATCTTAAATCAGTATTATTTGACCATTTCACCGCGCAGAATCACACATTAATTACACTTTTATAGGATGTATCTATAAGACTGTGAGTATGCCGAGCATTAAATGCTGCAGTGATATTCGGATTCGTGGATTCGGAATATTTATAATGTTGTATGTATTATTTAGTATCTCTTTCGGGTTCAAATGGCTGCGTTAAAATGCATACAAGTTGACACATTCAGGTGACGTATTATGTCAAAAAATCTCTGAGTCTTCCACAATGCTAAGAATCATAAAATAAATTGGATATTCTATGATTGACGCCACTTCTGCTAATGAAATCCAAGAACAACCGGAAATGGAAGATATGAAAAAAACTCTTTAATTTCCCCGCCTCTAACAGTTGCATTTCAATCAAACTGTACCTTTAAAGGATACTCATTTCATATCATATTGTGTTATCGTACTAATAGAATATGGGTTAACTACAAGAAGAAGACAGCAGATGAGCGCGCTCAGCTCTCCCGTGTTGAGCTGACAGAGGAACTGACAGCTGTGAAGCTCTATCTAGGATTTTGCAAGGGACAGATCTGCTTCCTCGAATACCTTATCAGGGGCGGGAGTATCGTCGAGCAGCTCCTGCGAGCTAAAGGTTTCTACAAGGATTGGGAGTATCTGTCAGATGTGTTCCAGCAGTTGCAGACCACGATGGCCTCACCCGACTCAGAGCTGTACATGGCTCTGCGTGCTACAAGCTGGAAAACGGATGCGTTGCCGAACCCTCCAGCCTTTGGATATGCATGTTGGCGGCGGGTATATGGGCTGTAGAGCATGCCAAGCTGCTACTGTAGAGAGTCAGGATAGTCCTATAACTGATTTGCTAGTGGCAGAGTAGGCTGATCCCAAGTGCCACGATAGCTAGGCCTGACACCACACATAGAGCTACCGTGGGAAGCGGTGTCGTGTCGACTGGCTGCAGTGTTGGAGCACCTGAAGCTGCCGTGTTGACTGGCTGCAGTGTCAGAGTCGGAACGACTGTATGGCCCGTTGGTGCGTTGATGTCAGTGTTGAAGCCGAAGTGGACACCGGGGGACGTCCCCTCGACTATCATGTTGTTATAGCCCCTGACTTGGAGGTCCTCGATGTTCACGAACATGCTGCTCGGAATCAACTGTAGGTGTGGCGAAATAGCAAATTCTGGCCTTCTGCAACCCTTGCAGGAACATAGCAATAAGACTACTGGGGTCTGCCACGATGATCATATCCTCAACGAGACTGATGAACATGGCCTGGACCTCTGCCCCACTGGCACCATCTATGGAATGGCGCAGCTGGGTCTGTGCTGTAAGGAGGCAGTAGCACAGTGCTTCCAGGGACTGGTTGATCCGAATGGTCCCTGCCGCTGTGAGGCCTGAGGTGGTGCGTGGGACAAAGTACTTCCACACATCTGGATAGTCCTGCCGCAAGCCAGTGATGTGTGGTCGGGGGGGGGGGTGTTTTGATAGGCGAATCCTGAGTAGTTACGTCTCGGGTCATGGTACATAACTCCTAGACCGCTGTTGTCACCACCATGCCACAGATAGTCTGGGTGAGCGCTGAACTCTCTCTGTAGTCTGCTGTTGACTGTTGAGCTGTTGGTAAAAGGCGTTTGTATCAGGGAGGCTTGCACCCAGCTCATGGAGGATTCGTCGCACCATGAAGTCCACGTGGAATCTGTGACAGCTGGCGACGAGCACAGCTTCAGGAGTACCAGAATAGGAGTGAAGCAGGGTGGAACTTATTCCACATCCTTCCGTGACACACCACACGGCAATGTTCCGCTGCTGATTCCAGTATGAGAGGCTCGGAGCAGCCATCCAAGTTTGAGCCTGCTTCGCATGCTTGATGGTGATGGGGTGGTTGGTCAGCGGTCGTGGGTTGACTGAGAAGCTGGTTCGGGACCGTCCATCCACTGTGATGGAGAGCGGTGTTAGCTCTGGTATATTATCCAGTAGACCTCTCAGGCCACTCAAGGGTGTACCCAGAAGGGGCGGTTGGCTCCAGATGACAGTCCTGAGGTTCAGTGGGAAGGCTATCTATACTGGTGTTCTTAAAGCTACCATACAGGCAGCACACTATGTGTAGTTGTCTCGACTCCAGAGACCAGCGAAGTGATCTCGCCGTAACATCTCGTTTTTTACCTCCTCCATATCAACCCACCCGCTAGAGCCTTTGAGGTATTGCTGTTGCACTTTAGGTTTCTCCGTGCGGTACAGTGCTTGGACCTTCAATATATGGTGGTACTCTTCATCGGTGACCTGGCCATCCTCGAGAGCTTTGCTGACAGACTTGTCGATAGTCCAAAGCATACTCTGTGCCAGTGCCACGTACTTATCGTGCTTCTCCAGCCTCCTTGTGATCTGCCGCTGCACCCCCAAGCCCGTGGCCAAGACAGTGATGGCTAGTGTCACGCCACCCAGCGGGATGGTGATGATGGCCCCCAGCCCTGTAGCGAGAGTGGCCACACCTGCCCCCCCCCAGCACTGACTCCAATCACACCCGCAGCAGTGGTTGTATACGCGAGGACGTTGTAGGCTGTCTTATATCGCCTGCGCGTTCTGCTGTACGTTTCTACCGCATGGACGAGATTCTGTCTGAGGGTATCTATCTGATGGAGTCGCCAGCCATGGATGGTACCGCCTTCATCAGCCGTCAGGGAGGGGTATAGTTCTGGTTGCTTCCACCACTCTGATTTTGCCAGTAGCTTTCTGAGATGTGACATCTGGAACTTCACCTTATGACCAAGATAGTAGGTCCGCCGCTGGATGGCTTTCATGGCCTTACAATTCTGCACATCTCCTCTTCCCACTGTATGGCATCGGGCTCATCCTCATCTGCGGTCTCCGCTGCATCGTCCGCGGTCTCCGCTACATCTGGATAATCCTCGTCCGCGGTCTCTGCTGCATAATCCATGGTCTCCGCTACATCTGGCTCATCCTCGTGCGCAGTCTCCACTGCATCGTCCTCGGTCTCCACTACAACTGGATCATCGTCGTATGTGAAGACATCGTCCCACTTACTCTCTTCCAGGAGGGCCTGCCAGTATCGGGAACCTTCACAGTTCCTTCGCCTCCATGCAATGCTCGCCTTCTGTCGATAGCCGCTCTTCCACTGTAGTCACTCTCCTTCTTGTTGGCAGATCTGTTGCTGTGCGAGCATCTGTGCAGGGGTCATGCAGGGGCAACCCTGTAGCCGCTCTTCATCATCTCGGCAAAGGTCAGATATTCCTGGTGTGATATCATGTCAGGTCAATGAGTAATAAGATGGGCGTCTGATACCCGTCTGTGCTGGCATATATGTTAATGGAGGGGCTGTCAAACAGGTGAGTTACAGGTGTGAACAGGCTAGGACTGATAGCGTTCCATAGGTTGCTGTTGGCACCTGAGAGATAGCGCTGAGACTGCCATGATATTGGATGCCAAGTGGGCCCACTTTCACGATGACCCCCAGTACAATCCTTGGGTCGACCCCTTGCGGAGAAACATTTAAGACAGCTTTCACCCACGTAAAGAGATCGAGTCTGTCTGCCACTTCTATAGGGTGAAGAGGGTAGGACGTGGTTGTCTGCTGGATACCCCTGGTCTGCATCAGATTCTCTGCGTAACATGTGAACATGCCAGAATCTGCCATGGTTCAAATGCTAATCACTTTAGCATCCTCCCAGTTGAGCGTTGTCAAGGTAGATGGAAGCCACTATGGGTGGTCCCATCATGCCGACGCGACTCTGGCAGAGACTACGTGTTTGTCTGAGCCTACACAGAATAGAGAGAGAGAGAGGCCGGCCCTGTGGTTGATGGCGATCAGTGGTGTATATCACTGTGGAGGCTTGTCTCTAAATTGGCGTTCAGACCCTGGTAGTAGTAGTGTGACACTACCTCCTCTCAACAACCTATGCCTTAGGGATTGGGAGGATGGTGGGGGCCACGGATCCGGCGGCCACGGAGGTGGTACCCCGCGTTCTCCGGCAGGCTGTGCAGCGGGGCGGTGGTATCATTAGTAGTAGTGTCGGGATTAAAATGATACAACCTCCCTCAACTGGCCGCCGTTCGGCAATCCGTGTCCCCCACCGCCCTATTAATCCCTGGGGGTCTCCATTTTGAGGCATACCCCAACCACCTGCAAACCTGTAGCCTCCATCTAGAGGCCTACACCAACCACATTGCAACCCTCCCCCCAGGGATTGAGAGGGCGTTGGGGGCCACGGATCGCCGAACGGCGGCCGGTTGAGGGAGGTGGTATCATTTTAATCCCGACACTACTACTAAAGGGTTAGTATTAAAATGTATCAAATAAATATAATTTTAAACTTGTTGTGCTTTTCGTATAGCTATGTCCGCGCGTATGAATGTGTTATTAGGTACAGTTTCTTGTCGCTGTAGCGTGTACCTCTCAAAACACATACAGTGCAGATCAGAAATAGGTTACCATGTTTCCAAATCAAAAACAGGAACAATTTTGAACACGATGTAAGAAATGTTCTGTTGGATATTTTGAACATAATTGGATTGGAAGACATTATTGCCTTAGACAGCAAGAACTTCCAATCCACGTATGCTTAAAATATTCACCGGTAAGCCTATGCGTCAAGTTATTTCTGAGCCGTACTGTAATTATGGATCTGAACATGGTGATTTACTGCGAAGCGCGCTAGTGAAGATTGATCTCAGCAGAAATGATTAATCACATCCGCATGGCCAACCTTTTCACCAACGAATTATAAAATGTACTATTTTAACTGAAAAGCGTGTGATACATCATCTTGGCATTATCACCCGTGTCCTATATTAAGATGTGTATGCCCTCGCCCAGGATGGCCGAAAATGGGATTGCATCAGTGTGCGTGCGAGCGTGCGTGCGAGCGTGCGAGCGTGCGAGCGTGCGTGCGTGCATGCGTGCGTGCGTGCATGCGCGCGCCAGCGTGTGTTCGATGTATCGTATTTGGTATTTTGTGTTCAATGTGCTATACTGCCAGCTTTTCTAATCTAGCTGTTGTGCCGCTGTAGAATGAAGATTAAACTAGATTATCTGCCAGTGAACAAGCGCATAGAGATTTATTAATTTCAATTTTAGACAAAGGCCTTTCATAAATATTCCTGTTGCTGTTATAGAGACAGCATCATCCCAAGTAAAATTAGTTTCGAAATATTCAATAGCATATAGCTGCATAGTTACCTTGGAATTTTGGGCCTGGGAATTCAGGCTTACCAAATTATGTTTTGAATTGAGAGCGAGCAGTCATTTGTGACATCTTCACCATTAGCATCTTTACTCGGACCCGCGTTGAATGCAATGGAGGAATCGAGGTTCTCAGTCAATCAGATGACGTCATAATCATCTGCGTGACGTGTAGACTGACGTCGCAAACAATTACGTAATGAATGGCTGGATTTAGTACTGTCTTAATAGCTTAATAGTCTGTCAGGTTGTACGAATTGTATGTCATTAGTACTTAACAAACATATGTTGATGAATATGTTGAAACTAATATGACTGGGCGCTGTTACTGCCAAAGGCAGCAACAGCACCCAGTCAAATTAGTTTCAAAACATTCAGCAGCTCATCTGTATAGTTTTATGGAAATTGCTAGTCAGGGAGTTCAGGGATCAATCGATCCCAATACGGGCGAAGTGTGTGTGGAGCTTAAGTAAAGATGGGCGGAGCATATCTAAAACTGGATTCCTCCATTGACAGTGCCTCTGGTTTACGATCGTACACACGCCACGTGCATTAGTGATATTGGTGGAATACTTAAGAAAATATTACTTGTAATATAGCCAGATATAAAGCAAGAACGTGCAGGGATATAAGGATACACATGTACTAGATAGATGGCCATTAAAATTGAGTTAGGGTAGGAAGTGATTGAATAGAGGGATCCGATCTGTTACTACTCAAACATCTGACGTTATAAAGAAAATAATGGTCCCCTCTCATTACAAACAAAATAATGACGCATAGCTCCGTCACCGAAATTGATAAGTTCGTCATGATGTATTTATAAGAATTGTATGTATTTATTTTTAAATAAGACATTCTGTTAAATATTTTGAATCTAATTTGACTAGGAGATGCTGCTGCTCCCAGAGGCAAATCTACACGAGTTGAAATACCCTTATATGAGTTGAAACATTTCTACTTGGGTTGGAATTTTCTACTGAAGCTAAAATAATTTCGATTTCGATTTCAACTCCAGTTTAAATATGTCAACTAGAGTAGAAATATTTAACCTAGAGAACAAATTATTTCTACTCATTAGACTATAGCTACTCTAAGGTTTAATCTAGGCAATGGCTCGGCTAACCTAGGATAAGATTAGGCCACACAATGTTTATGCCAATGTACATGTAGGCTAAGGTTATGATAGGTAGTGGCTAGGGTAGTGGCTAGGGTAAGTTAACTCTACGGTATATTGAGGCTATGACTGGCTTATGCTATGCTATGGGAGACTCTGCCATGTTATCAATAGACTATGGCTGGCTGAGGTTGCGCTAGGCTATGACCTTACATGGTAAGAGATAACGAAATCTTCACACGCTGTGTAGTGGTCATGATTGATGGATTTGAACTGCAACAATATTGAACAAATACATTGCAATAAATTTGGCTGCCAGACATGGAATTGCTACAATTTAACTGATGACGTCCAATACATATTCCCACTTAAAATCAATTAAGTTAGCCGGGTTTGCCAAAATGTTGAAGGAGAGCGAGAGGAACTGGCGATTGATTGCATTTGCGTTTTTAAGCGCTATATGAGTGAAGGACATTGAGGTCGCACTGAAGTATAATTGTTTACCAGCAGCAGCTGTATATGCTGACGAGAAATTTGCCATGTTAAACTAAAATTGTCCAAACATTCTCATTGGTCATTCCAAATTGATGTCCAGATTAAAGAATTCAGGTGCAGTTAAATTAGTTTCAAAATATTCAACAGAAAAGTTATTAAATGGAAAAGATATACAATTTGTGCAACTTAGCGGATTATTAAACGTTTATGATGGACTTAGATACCACATTTATGACATAACTGATTGCGACGTCAACCTACAAGTGACGTAATGATGACATATATTTGACCGACAGATTGGATTCCTCTATTCATTAGAATATTGTATATAACTGCCACTGCTTAGATTTTCATAGATTCTTGATTTGTATAAATCTAGGATGCAAATTTTGGTGTCTAGATATAAGTTATGCGGGTCAAGGAATCCATAACACAATTCATATGATCATTCCGAAATTACATCATAAGGTATCCAATATGGGAGCCAATGATGGTCACGTTTCATGACGGCTGTTATTTATGCAATAAGCTGTGCTGATCTTGGTACCTAGAGCAATGGATTTCTACCCCCAACTCTTTAATAACCACTGACTGAGAAAAGATTTCCACAGTGATTCAAGCCATATGTATGCGTGTTGAGGAAATGCCCTAAGTTGTTCGCTCTAGCAACTTGGTAGAGTCAAAACAAGATTTGATGACGGTTCTAGGAGAACTATCTAAAGTGAGCAAGAATGTCCAGCTGGTGGATAAACATGTTAGTTAAAACAGTTTTCATAATCACGATGTTTGTGAAGGCTGAATGAGAGGGTGATTGGCCGCCGCATCAATAATTACACATGAGTGTGCACTTCTTTGTGGCTGGTCATATACACTCTGCGAAATATGGTGTGTGTTACTTATATTCCATTGAGGCACTTATGGAGGCACATAAAAGAGATTCTTGCTCGCTTCATGAAAGGAGAGCATGCCATGAGATACCAGCGTGGCTTGTTGCGATGGAATTTAGAGTGGCATACATGTTTGTCTAGAACACATTCCTGCGGTACGGTCATTCTCCTGGCGTGATAATTGGTACAACGCTGAAGCTCAAGACACATAAAGTGTGGGAATCGAATCTCCATGCTTGGAATGATTTGGGGGCAGACATGGACGACATGATTGAAAATACCAGTGCATCTGTTGACAAACACAAGGAGGGAGGGAAAGCGAGACAAGCTGGTGACGAAAGGGACAGAGAGGCCATCAGTGCAGAACTCGAGTAATGCATCAATCCTATCAGACTTATCAATCCAGGGAATAACCTAGATGTTGCGCTTAAGATTATGACAGGAAAACATGGAACCTCTGCGGTCGATGCCTGGATCAGGTGCGATAGGGCTGAATCAGATGAATGAATTCGGTCTAAAATTCCAAGTTGGCATGATACCATTCGCCAAAAGTGCTGACCAGGCTAACAAACATATCGATATCGGAGACCCTGAAGTGTGTGGCACAAACGCCTTTTACTTGAGAGTCATTGGCTTAGATGTCACGAAGTTAATACAAGGGATATACTTTCACATGCATTATCTTCACAGTGCCAAATTAAATCTTCGAGTCGACAAGAGAAATGAGAGCATCCATATCGAAATTCTCGTTGAAAGACAGTTTTCATTATCCACGAAGACATCTAGTAACATTGTCGTCTTCGGTATAGATGGGTCGGCACTACCCTGGGTAATCCCTTGACCTGCGGATGGCACAGTTAATTACTATGAAACAAACATGAAATACGACATCACAAAGAGAATGAAAATCGGGGGGTATCCTAGTATTCTATCTGTACTGAGATCATAGTACAAACAACGTCACGACAAGTGAAAGATCCACTGGAGTTAGTCAACAAGTTACAATTGAACAGCAAGTTATCATTGCAGAAATATGATTGAGTCTCTGAAAATAAAAAACATCTTATAGGTCCTGCTGTTAACATTCTATCCGAGGATAAGTCAGTCCATGCACATAATTATTTTGGAATCACCACCTAAGAACATACCAGTCATTGAAATTGGAAAACAGTAGAAAAACATACGAGCATAGTTGACACAATCTGGCCAGTCTCTGTGCTTACTGGGCGTAGCAATATAGTCTGTTAATATGAGATAGACAAGGCGACTGCTCTAAAGGTACTAGAAGCTGGATCACACTCTCTGTCACCTCTTGGTATGATGGACGCTGGGACAGAAAACCTGATTGTGTAAGCACCTGTATTTATGGACACAGTTCTAGCGTGTCAATGTTAGAAATACGTTGTAAGGTACGAGCATTCAAAACAGGACACACCTCATCATCACTACCCAAACTCTGCTGCCTACTCTGCTTACTTAGGCATTTAGAATGTTAAATTGGTCCATCAGCAAACCATTGTGTGGTATTCATTGGAAGATAAACATCCTATAGAACTTGATAAGGAATTATTTGGCTGGGTACATGACAGAATGATTAAAACACTCTGACCATCCAGTTAACTACCAGCTAACAGACCTCCCTACGGCGTTTATCACGAATCTTATCAGATGTGGGCGCAATATTGAGTCGCACACCTTGTGGTACTCGTGCGTGTAGCTGCATTGCGCAAAACGTAAGCCGTGCAATATACTATGACTTTAACAATACAGGTTGATTGCAGAATGTAACAACGTAATGTCGTTTCCGGACTTTATGGTGCTAATGAAAGTCTAGAAGTCGAAGACTTATGCGCGTGTAGGAAGACTTGTTTTATTGGTAATGTGATAGGCGATGCCAGAACCAGCGTCTCCTCGCCCCAAAAGCAGATCTATGATCGTAAAAGACAGGGTTTACTGTATATCATGTATGTTACCATTCAAATAGCTCAGTTATTTTCTAAGTTCGAGTAGCGGCTATATTGATTACCATTAAATTATGTAATACTCTCCGAACTTTATAGATGACTTAAATGGATTAATTTACCCCGAAACCCCATGACTAAACACCAAAGTTATCATTCTAGATTTAATTTGAAGCAAATTAGAGCCCCAAAGAGGAAATGGTGGCCTTATTTGGAGCCATTGAGAATTTCCCATGCTATAATCCCAGAACAACCTTATATATTGTTTCAATATAATCCTTGACGCTGAACACTTATATCTAGACACAAAAACTATCATCCTATGTTTACTATGAAGGAAGTAATATGTGCAAAAACGAAATGGGAGTCATCTTGGACCACATTTGAATTTCTGAAATTGCTCAACGATGACTAAGGCCTACCGGGTATATTCTGAAAGAGGACAGCCTTGGGAATACAATTAAATAAGAATATACAAAACATACAAAATTCCAAGATTAGTCATGCTTCTCCCGAGCTATTATAATCCTAAATCATAAACCTTTGCTTAAAAGTAGTCAATTTACAAACAGAAAATATTAATATCTGACTTATTAATTCATTATTTTCTAAGCATCCACCAACAATTCATGGCTCTAATGTGTGTACTTTATGAATCAAGTGTCAAACAAAAGTTGCCGAAACCAGATCACGAATCGAAAACGTAGATTTTGCCGATAATGTAGACGCAGACGAGTCAGTCTAGCATCTGCCCACTGAGCTGCGTTATTAGGGTTAGCACATGGCCAAACATGGACCATATTTTAGGGCTATCGGCCATGTATTATACATCTTGTATAGTGTCATCCGTGTCTAGTGATGGTACAGACGTGTTTTAGATGGCAGGCATCAAGTTTATTTAGAACTGCTCTGGAACTGCCAAACAGCTGCTGTTGCAGTCGCACAGAATGAAGGACGCGCAGGTTGCGTTGTACAAAAGCAGTCTTTTTTGTCAAGGGCATCTTTGATCTGCCAATCCATATCCAGAAGGACTTGAAAGCTATGCTCCCCATGAGTCCGCGTGCATCACTGTCAGAGGTACTATAGAGCAGTGGGCCCAGGATTTTGCTTTTCATCCATGGTTCGCTGCTACGAGGTGGATTGCCAATTTCTTTAGCTTCATGCTTTGTTGATAGGTGTCTATGGATGGACTCCATTTTGGATTCTTTCATTAAGAGATTATCATACATTAGTTTGCCTGCAGCTATCGGGAATCGTTCGTCAATAGATTTCTTTTCCTCGTCTATGAAGTCCATATTCCCGGCATGTTCTGTAATTGTGTATGTGGCCAGACTGTATCCTTTGAATTAGATGGCCATTTGTTCTATTATCAAGGGTATAATGAATCCATTTCAAATTGTTGGGTTGATTGTCGTATTGGACAAAATTGTCACTATGAAAGACATTACATTAATTGTAGATTAACGTTGCTGCGTTGTGGTGAAATGTGCAGCTATTTAATGGCAATAAACTCTTCCCTTGCTTTACCCCGTGCCCAGTGTTGCACGAAAGGGGGAAACGATATACTTCCACGATAGCTCCGCTTCGATCTGGGGCACACAATTGTTTCTACGCTTGCGCAAGCCATGTATATCTGTACATCCAACAAAACACCTGCATAACAAGGTTATCTTTACACTGTAATTTAAGTACGGCATGTAAAATGTATGTTAATAGCTCACCGACCGGGTGACTATAGTAAATGAGGGATGAAAACGTGCTTCATGGACAGGCGTTGGATGCCACGTCTGTGGGTTCAATATGCCACTCAATCCCATCATGTGTTGCCAAAAAACAATTATCCAGGTGTACTTAAACTATACCAGTGATGCTCGTGGCACTCGGTTTCGTGCTATAACGATACTGATTACTTCACATCCGTTATAGATGCGGAAAGTGCTAGTTTAGCAGAGCTGTCCAGACTATTATTTGAAATCGGTTTTCACCTCTGACCAATTATTTGTAGCCAGGAGCAGGAGAATCGATGTAATGACAGTTGGTTTCCACCTTGATACGAGTTCCTCTGCGCGTATACATGCCCCCCTCCCGTGATTGATCGTTGATGTGAATAACAATATAAACACCAGGCTGGATACTATTTTTGGGTATCTCTTCATTACTGATGTATGCGGAACAAAGACCATTCTTATTGCGATGCAAAGAAGCGCATATACTAAAACAAATTCAAGCCTTTGCACCCTGAATTCCAACATTCCTAATTTCATGGTCATGTCAGTTGTTGAGTATTATGCACCTAATTTGACAGGAACCGCTTCCAGTCAAATTAGTTTCAAAATATCAAACACAATATTTTGTAAATCGTATATGATTTTGCTGTTTTATTCGATTCAAAGGTTAAAACAAAACTAGATACACATACATTGCATTACATTGCACCAGCTTGATTACATTACATTCCGTTGCCCTATAAGATCATCATCATCATCATCATCATCATCATCACAACCACCACCACCACCACCACCACCACCACCACCACCACCACCACCACCACCACCATCACCACCACGACCAGCACCACCACCACCACCACCACCACCACCAACAAGAACAACAACAGCAACAACAACAACAACAACAACAACAGCACCATAACTATTACCCGCTTCCCTTGCCGCCGCCGCCAGCGCAGCCACAACACCATCACTGCCTATTGCCATCGTCCCGCCCCACCCAACCACCGGAACTACATACAAAACCTCCACTGCATCCACAACCGCACACTGCAATAGCTGCTGCCGCCTCTGCCGCCACTACTGCCACCGCAACAGCCACGACCGCTACACCCACCCACCATAACCACCCAACTACCACCATCACCATTATCATAACTATGTCGCACATATGTCTTTGAAGAATGTCTACGGCTTGAGACCATTTTACCAGGGTGACCAATTCCCAGCATACTACTTGAACGAACTCCACATGTTGCCATGGATGATATGAGGATTACGTGCTTTTTCAGCGAAACGGGAACATTATTCATGAATTGTTACCACGATTTCTCTGGAATATCTACATACATAGCCATGTGATATGTTAGACGACAGTTATGAAAGCGAAATGATGGAATAGTCTTTTACCTGATGGAATAGTATTTTACCTGATGGAATAGTCTTTTACCCGATGGAATAGTCTGTTACTGGATGGAATAGTCTTTTACCTAATGGAATAGTATGTTGCTGGATGGAATACTCTGTTACTGGATGGAATACTCTGTTACTGGATGGAATACTATGTTTCTGGATTGAATAGTCTGTTACTGGATGGAATACTCTGTTACTGGATGGAATACTCTGTTACTGGATGGAATAGTCTGTTACTGGATGGAATAGTCTATTATCTAATGGAATAGTCTGTTACTGGATGGAATAGTCTGTTACTGGATGGGATAGCCTGTTATCGGATGGAATAGTCTTTTACCTGATGGAATAGTCTGTTATCGAATGGAATGGTCTGTTACTGGACGGAATACTCTGTTACTGGATGGAACACACTGTTACTGGATGAAATAGTCTGTTACTGGACGGAATAGTCTGTTACTGGATGGAATAGTATGTTACCGGATGGAATAGTATGTTATCGGATGGAATAGTTTGTTATCGGATGGAATAATCTGTTATCGGATGGAAAAGTATGTTACTGGATGGAATAGTCTGTTACTGGATGGAATAGTCTTTAACTGATGGAATAGTCTGTTATCAGATGGAATAGTTTGTTACCGGATGGAATAGGCTGTTACTGGATGGTATAGTCTTTTACCGGATGGAATAGTCTGTTATCGGATGGAATAGTCTGTTATCGGATGGAATAGTCTGTTACTGGATGGAATAGTCTGTTACTGGATGGAATAGTCTTTTATCTGATGGAATAGTCTGTTATCAGATGGAATAGTCTGTTACTGGATGGAATAGTCTGTTACTGGATTGAATAGTCTGTTACTCGATGGAATAGTCTGTTACCGGATGGAATAATATGTTACCGGATGGAATAGCATGTTACCAGATGGAATAATATGTTACTGGATGGAATAGTTTGTTACCAGATGGAATAGGCTGGTACTGGATGAAATAATCTGTTACCAGATGGAATAATCTGTTGCTGGATGGAATAGTATGTACTGAGGCAAACTGTCTTAGTGTAATGGATGAACCCATATTAAACTATACCCCGCCCATCTCCAGTTAAGCTCCGCCCACGCTTTGTCAGTGGTAGGATCTATCGAACCTTGAACTGCCTGAATCTCAATTTTCAAAATACAATACAGGTAAGCTGTTGACTATTCGAAACCAATTTGATTTAATATGGCAACAACATCGCTCAGACAAATTAGCTTTAAAATATTCATGTTTATTAAATAGTAAAGACATACAATTTGTACAACTGACGGATTTTTAGTGGTTCCTGACGGACTTAGGTACGTCATTCATTACGAAGCTGATATACAGCCACGCTACAATAGTCTTGTTGTAGAGCACACCGTGCCCCCCTCACACAGTATCATCTGACACAACATGATGAGATTTAATCTGGAATCAATCCCAGGAGACTTATGATCAGAATGGTTTTCATGAGATCGTAATCCTCAGAAGCCTCGGCTAGAAACGTTATCTTATTTCCCGGAAGGTTGGATAAAAATTAGCTAATACAAGTCAAGGATATAGGCTTACGACTATCATGTGCTTCAAATATTTAACGTGTTCCTCGCTCAAGAACAGGTTCAGCTTTATTGGTTTTGTTACTGGGAATCGAAACAGCCAATCTGTCACTCACGTATATGACGTCAGAATAAAATAGTCACTTGTTAGTTGATGTCACGATGAGGATGATGGTGAACCATCACAAAACTCAAAAGGACCGTCATCAAAGTTTATGAATTGTATGTCTTTGGTGAATTTACAATAACCAGATATTCTGTTGATTATTGTGAAACTAATTTGTATGGGATATGTTGATGCTATTAAAGGCAGATAGAAACCCCGGTCGAATCAGTTTCAAAATAATAACCAGCTTAACTGCATAAGTTCCTTGAAATGCGATTCGGGGAATTCGGAATTCAGCATATATATTAAGTCGATTCCAGCATGCACAAAAATGGGCGGAGCTTAGCTAGAAATGGACGGGGCATAACTAGTTGGTGCTCGGAAAAGTTATTTGACCATTTCAACCTGCGGAACAACAAATTCAATACATCTTTATAGGGTGAATCTAAAAGAATGTGAATATGTTGAAAATAAAATGTTCCGGTGGATATTTATTGGCTGCAACGTTGATTCGAAATATTTATAATTTTGTACATATCATTTAGTATCTGCTCTTTCGGGTTCTCGGTTGACGTTTGGTGTCATAGACTATTTTGCATCTTCCATACTGGGAATCATAAAATTATTTTATGATTGATGCCACTTCTGCCAATGAAATCCAAGAATGACGGGAAATGAAAGATGCGAAAAGACCAATTTTAATTGGCCTGCTATTAAGAGTTGTGTTTCGATTAAACTGTACCTTAAAAGGCGGCTCATTCCATATGTCTATGTTTTATCGTACTAAAGCGGTTTAATATATTCCATACCATTCCCTTCGTGATGCAATGGAGGAATCCAGTTATAGCTTTGCCCCGCCCATCCCTAACTAAGCTCCACACACTCTTTGCATGTGTTGGGAGCGATCGATTCCCGTACTCTCTGAATCAGAATTTCCAGAAAAATAGACAGGTAAGCTGTTGAATATCAGCAAGCATTGCACATCAATTGAAAGGCTGAGTTTCCCTAGAAGAAGATTGGCCATCATTCATGATATATTCACACACGTGACCCGAAAATTGGTTAGCGAAGCATCTCTGACCAAACGTCGTTAAGCTTAACGATCTTTTTCTAATACATTGATAAAACGTGAATTCAAGTTGACAGAGCTAATCACGTTCGGTGCGACAATAACATTAGCGTCATGACACTAGGACGTGATATGTATTACTAGAAGCTAGGAATGCATGTGTATTAGAGCGCGTAGTGTTTATTTTAGGTTTAACGCCTTGCATCCAAAAGACAAAATACTAAAATTATCTATAATATAAAAAATAATCCGTTGACTATTTTGAAGCTAATTTGACGGCGGCAGCAACAGCTTCCTGTCAATTTAGTTTCAAAATTGTCAACAGTTTACCTGTATAGTCCTAGTTATATTGAAATTCAAATACTGCGCATTCAGTGTTCAGACAGTAAAATCAGGATCAAAACAAAAAATCAAAACATCAGGTAACTCGCTAGCAACTCTTTAAATCTCCACATTAGTCGACTTACAATAGTTATCTCTGATAACGCCGGTTACTGGGCTGGTATAGGCCCAGTATCGGCCCGCTAACGTGCTTTATCAGTTATGTTGATTGTTGTGTTTGGGTCGATTGCAGTAATAAGCACATAATCACCTGCTTTCGTAAAATCCTGTCTGACAAGTATGGGCATTTATTAGCGTCAATGTTCCCTATCAAACTGTCTTCAATAATATTCACAGGGTGTCTGTTTCATGTAGGCTAATTAAGCCGTGTCAGTGTATATTTCATGTAGGCTAATGAAGCCGTGTCGACGATAGTACAGCTTAGAACGGACATATCACCGATATAATATGTCATGTCGGACATTTCCGAAAGCAGTAGAGGTGTTTTCTTGGTTGTAGCAACATAATGTTTGGTGAGGATTTGATATTAACAATGAGTGTTAGAATATCTGTAAAGTGGTTTGTGTTTGAGAAACCAATTTGCACTTGAGGGTTGCCGCTGGATAATCAATGCGAGGCTTGTACTTTGTTTCATATATTTGAAAGCGATGTTGGGTTCTTGAAACATTGTCACTCGTAGATATCGTGTTTAATCTCGGGACATATCTGAGAGCAGGAAAACAATATATAGCGGCAGTGTATCAAGGCAGCTTCTTACAGTAGTGCAGTTATTTAGTGTTTTTGAGCCGGCACAACTGCTCCCCTCACCCCCACTTACTCATATCACATCGATCGAATTCTGTATTCACCTTAAGCGACTCCTCTAGTACATGTTTAATGGCATATAGCAGGGTCGTGTGGGTTGAGGTAACGTGGGTGGATGGGTGGGTGGGTGGGTGGGTGTGTGGGTATGTGTGGGCGCGTGGACTATGGAGAGGTGATTGGTGGCGGTCTGGGGTTTAAACTAATGTCAAAGAGGGAGCTTTGCATTTCATTCCATATTATTGCATCAACGATGACAATTTGGTCAGCTTCAAATATACATTACGGTTTAATAAATATTATTTTGGGTATTTTGAAACCAATTTCACTAGGATATGTTCATGTTGGTTTGTTTCAAATTATTCAACAGCTTACCTGCATATGTACCTTAGAATTCAGATTGTGGACATTCAGCATGCAAAGTGTTAGTCGATGCTACCTATTTATATACCATGTCACAGCTCTACTGATCTGAGGAAATCTCACAATTTCTCTCCTCAATCCAATTAATAACCATTATTTGTACATATTTCCAGACTGAAACCACTACCACGAGATATCGAAATAGTACATGCCAGTCGTGACACAAATCAAATTAATACACTTTTGTTTGGATCTGCAAATCATGGTATTTGCTTACTTTGATATAAATAATATAATAATGATTTAAAAATCGTTTAGTGTCAGACTACAAAGAAATCTGTTCTATTAATTCCCTCTCAGCGTGGCTACGGATTGCATTTCTATTAATGCACCTATGAATATTGCTATCATCAGACAGATTGACACGAATTGATATCTAGGTATTACAAAACAGTGTTGGGACTATCTGCTCTTCTTTTAAATGCATTGGCATATTCAATATCTGTATAAGCAGTTTTTTAGAAGTCGCTATAACAATGGAGAAAGCCAGTTTTAGCTATGCCCCGCCCATCTATAGCATTCATGCTTCACACACGCTTTGCCCATGTTGGGATCAATTGATCCTTGCACTCTCTGAATCTCAATTTCCAGAAAACCACACAGGTAAGCTGTTGCATATTTTGTAACTAATTTGACTGGGTGCTGTTGCTGCCGATGGCAGAATATTCAACAACATGTTTATTAAATAGCAAAGACATACAAGTAGGAAAACAATGCTTAGTCCGTCATCAATTAAGCGTTCGTGGCGAACATAGCTGCACCATTCATGACGTAATTTTATATGACATCGTGTTACACACCACGTAGTTGATTATGACGTCATATGATTGATGGAAGAACTGGGAACCTCTAATAGATTCTAGTTACTCAACATAATGTTTATTACTCAATATTTTGCAAATTTGCAAAAGATGTAAAATTCAGACGTTCATAGTGGGACCTTTATCTCTTATCTCAGAACTACGCCACTTGATCGTGACCTCAGCAAACAAGTGTTGTATTTTGGTTATGACGTCAGATATTTGAGAGACAAATCGGATTTACATTCAGGAAGCATTTGTATGTAGTCGTGTGTCAGCTGGTCCATCCTGACAAAATAATTCACACGTTCAATATTATAGTTTCTGAATGTGTCCGTGGGTGTGCCTGCGCGCGTGTGCGCGTGTACAGGGACGTATTAGTGTATACCTGCGTGTGACGTATGCATGTGCGAGTGTGCCTATGGAAGTGTCCGTATGCCGCGCGCCTGTGTGTGTGTTTGTGTGCGTGCGTGCGTGCGTGCGTGCGTGCGTGCGTGCGTGCGTGCGTGCGTGCGTGCGTGCGTGCGTGCGTGCGTGCGTGCGTGCGTGCGTGCGTGCGTGCGTGCGTGCGTGCGTACGTGCGTGCGTGCGTGCGTGCGTGCGTGTGTGTGTGTGTTGGTGGGTGGGTGGGTGGGTGGGTGGGTGGGTGGGTGTATGGGTGGGTGGGTGGGTGGGTGGGTGGGTGTGTGCGTGCAGACACGTACGTAGGCGTATGAGGTATGTATATGAATAGGCCTACACCTCAAGCTAAATATTCTTGATGACTATTCGCAATCAGAGAATGATAAGTACATGAAACGTTTCAACAACAATAATACACTTCTTCCCAGAGAAATCTGTATAATGGCCGTATCACTACTTACCCTCTGGCTATCTGGCTATCTGAAATTCAGGAAGGATGCGTTTTAGAGTTTATCAAAGGATGCCGGAACACAAAACAATCAGCCCATTCACACGTGATATCGCTTCTATAAGAACCCGCTGGACATTCTTTTGAAGTTGAATATAGAAAGGCAACTTAACTCCATAGATTCAGTAACTTTATCCAAATTCAAATAATGGATGCGATCTGACTGTATACAGAACAATATCACCAGCAAGCTTGAAATCTTTGTTACAATTCTTCGTGCAGTTATTCGATCCATCTGGCGATTCCATGCGAATTCCTTTTATTACGTTAGGAATATTCTGTTGAATTTTTTTTAACCAACATGCCTGCTTAATATTGCCGCCTATAGTGAGTGGTGTAAATTCACATTCTGAGGGGTCGGTGCTAGGGATTTGTCTAGAGATACGTCCGTTGGAAAATGTTGAGATATAGACACTATAAGATGCCATATATTGCATTTTAGGGTTAAGAGTGTACCTTCAATGAAGGACTCCACGTTTAACTATGCCCCTCCAATTCCTAGCTAAGCCGTGTTGGCGTCAATTGCTCCACGCACATTCTGAATCTCAATTCCCTAAAAAAATACAGGAAATACGCTATGTTGAATATGTTCAAACTAATTTGATTGTGTCCCAGTCAAATTAGTTTCAAAATATTCACCAATTTTTGGGATTTGTTGCTGCCTATGATAACAACATGAATGCTTAGGAAACGTTTTTGTATAAAGTTTAAATTAATAAATATCTAGGCTGATGATCTGGATTAATAATTAGCTTATACCCTCATTCTACAGTATCAAAACACCGGGATGTGAAACCCTGGCAGTATACTTATACCCGCATTCTACAGTATCAAAACAGCCAGATGAGAAACGATGGCAGTATACCACTTTGAACACAGAATTACCAAATACCAAAACTTTGGCAATGTGCTGTTGCTGCCAGTCAAATTAGTTTCAAAATATTCAACAGCCTACCTGCATAATTTTCTTGAGATCGATAGTCAGGGACCGATCGATTCCAACACGGGCGAAATGTCGGTGGAGTTTTGCTAAAACTGGATTCCACCATTTAAAGTTTAGACACTATTACTTGTAATATGTCCAAATATAAAGCAACACAGTGCATGGATAGAAGGAGGTGCGATCATGGGAATTTATAGAGATAAATGGGCATTGAAATTGTGTTAGTACAGGATGTGATTGAATGGAGGAATCCGATTTGCCACTCAAGCATCTGACATCTGACGTCCAAAAGAAAAACGTCACAGGTTATCTCACGTTATAAACAATAATGACGCATAGCTCTGTCACGAAAATCGAAAAGTTCGTCACGATGTATAAGAATTGTATGGATTTGATGACATTATTTTTCATTAAGATACTCTGTTCAATATTTTGCATCTAATTTGACTGGGAGCTGCTGTTGCTGCCAGAGGCAAATTTAAACGAATTGAAATGTCTTTACTTGAGTTGAAACATTTCTACTTGAGTTGAAATATTTCATCCAGAGAACACATTATTTCTACTCGATAGACGATCGCTACACTAATGTTTATGCTAGGCAATGCCTAGGCTAATGTAGAAGACGATTAGGCCAGTCACTGTTTATGCCAATGCTCATGTAGGCTAAGGATATGACTGGTAGTGGCTTCTCTATGGCAGGTTAATGTTAATCTAGGGTATATTTAAACTATGACTGGCCTATGGTATGCTATGCTATGCTATGCTATAGAAGACTATGCCATGCTATGATTAGACTATGGCTGGCTGAGGTTCAGCTATGCTATGGCCAACAATTGTGAGAGATAATAAAATCTTAACATGCTATGTATTGGTCATGATTGATGGAGCTGAGCCGTACCAACATGTGAACTAATACATTTTAATAAATTCGCTGCCAGACATGGAATTTCTACAATTTAACCGACGCCAATACATATTCCTACTTCAATAAAATCAATTAATTTAGCTGGAGTTGCCAAAATGGTAAAAGATTGCTCCCCGAAAGAGAGCGAGATGAACTGGCGATTGACTGCATTTGTATTTTTAAATGCTATTTGTTTGAAGGAGATCGAGGTCGTACTTGGTCAGAATTGCTTTCCCAAAGCAGCCGTATATGCTGACGAGAAATTCGCAAGTTTAACCAAAAACTTTCCAAGCATTCCAATTGGTCATTCGAAACTTGATGGCCAAACTAAGGATTAAAATTCAATGACGCTATTGCTCAATGGATGGATCAAGTTTTATCTAGAGCCCACACATCTCTAGCTCAGCTCCTCCACGCTTTGTCCGTGTTGGGATCAATCTACCACCGCACTCCTTGAATCTCAATTTCCATAAAACTGCACAAGTAAGCTGTTGAATATTTTGAAACCAATTTGACCGGGTGTTGTTGCCAAAATAGTCAACATAATGGTCATTAAATGATAAAACATACACGCGTTTATGACGGACGTAGATATGGCATTCATGACGTAATTGATTGTGACGTCAAACCACATGTCCTATCACTGCTTAGATTTACATAGTTTGTTGATTTGTATAAATCTAGGACGCTAATTGTGGTGTCTAGGTAGCTATTTTAAGAGTCAGGGAATCCATTAAACGATTCATAAGGTCATTCCGAAATTACATCATAGGAAATCCAATATTGGTATCCATTAATGGTGCCGCTTCATTATGTCTATCTTTTATGCAATACGGTAATTGATAACGCGTTTAAGCTGAAGACGCAAAAAGTGTGGGCATAGAATTTCCATGCTTGCAATGATTTGGACGTGGCCATAGATGACACGATTTAAAAATGCCAGTGCATCTGTTGACAAGCACAATGAGGGAGGGAAGACAAGAATTGCTTGTGACGAAAGGGACAGATAAGCCATGAGTGTAGAACTCGAATAATGCATCAATCCTAACAGACCTGTTGATCAGGAAAACGGAATCTCTGCAGTCGATGGCAAGAATGCGGTGCGAATAGGGAACAATCAGATGAAAGAGTTCTGTCAGAAATTCCACGTAGGCATGAGACCATTCGCAAAAAGTGGTAACCAGTGTAGTAACAAATATGTCAATATTGGAAACGCTAACGTGTTTGACACACACACACACACACACACACACACACGCACGCACGCACGCACGCACGCACGCACGCACGCACGCACGCACGCACGCACGCACGCACGCACGCACGCACGCACGCACGCACGCACGCACGCACGCACGCACGCACGCACGCACGCACGCACGCACGCACGCACGCACGCACGCACGCACGCACGCACGCACGCACGCACGCACGCACGCACGCACGCACGCACGCACGCACGCACGCACGCACGCACGCACGCACGCACGCACGCACGCACGCACGCACGCACGCACGCACGCACGCACGCACGCACGCACGCACGCACGCACGCACGCACGCACGCACGCACGCACGCACGCACGCACGCACGCACGCACGCACGCACGCACGCACGCACGCACGCACGCACGCACGCACGCACGCACGCACGCACGCACGCACGCACGCACGCACGCACGCACGCACACACACACACACACACACACACACACACACACACACACACACACACACACCTTTTACTCCAGAGGCATCGGCCTAGATGTCACGAAGTTAATACCAAGGATGCCCCTTCACATGAATTATCTTCACAGTGTTAATGTAACTGTTATGTAAATGATAAATGAGAGAAACCACATCGAAATCATCGTTAAAAGACGATTTTACGTATCCACGAGCCATCTAGTAACATTCTCGTTTTCATTGCAAATGCCTCGGCACTAACCTTGATAATCCCTTGACCCGCGGATTGTACAGTTGGGCACTAAGCAATAAACATGAAATGAGACATTGCAAAGAGAATGGAAATTCGGGTGTAACCTAGTATTCGATCTGTATTGTGATTATAGTAAGAACAATGTCACGAGAAGTGCCGGATCTACTGTAGCAAGACCACCAGTTACAAGCGAACAGCAAGTTATCATCGCAGAAATATTATTTAGTGTCTGAAAACAGGAAGCAGGTAATAGGCTTTGTTGTCAACCTTCTAACCGTGGATGTATTTCCATGCACATACCCGTATCAATACATTAGTCCTGCTTGGAGAGGAAGCTGCCTAGGTCGAGTTTAGCAACATGGGTGTTGTAGCAACAAGAACAGATCTGGCAACAACACACAGGAATATCCTTGTTCAGCACGTAAAGATACGTGGTCGAACCGATGCACTTAAATGGCATACATGATGTATTTGTCATGTTACTATGGAATCACCATTTAAGGACATACTAGTAATTGTAATTGGAAAGCAGTAGAGAAACATGCATGCATAGTTAACGAAATGCTGCCAGCCTCTGCTATGAAGGTTCTATGAATCACACTCCCTGTCACTTCTTATCATGATGAAAACTTTGATAGAATGTGCGATTATGCAAGCCACCGAATTTATGGTACGTTGTTATGGACAAAGTTCTAGCGAGTAAATGTTGGAAACACGTAAGGTACGCGCATTCAAAACAGGACACGCCTCGTCATCACCTCCCATACTCAGGCATTTGCAGAGCATGCTAAAAAGGTCCATCAACAAACCATTATGTGGTGTTTATTGGAAAACAAACTTCCTAAAGAACTTGATCCTGAATTGTATGGCTGGGCAAATGACACAGCTATTAAAACACTCTGACCAACCAAATCTATGACAACACGCGTAAAACGTGTGCAGATGTTAGGTAGAAATGGGCATGGCTAGAAATTGATCCAGTTATTAGTTCAGTAAGATAGGATTAGCGCATACAACACATTTCCAGCTACGCAGAACAAGCGCACAACTAAGCAGAACAAAGGATGACTCAAATCTGTCAATCAAATGTATGACATTTAAGAAATTCATCATTTTTACGAATTGGAGATCTTAATTACTAACTTAATTACCATTCCGTTGAATATTTTGAAACTAATTTGAATGTACGCTGGTGCTGCCATAGTCAGCAAGCGCACTCAGTCAAATTACTTTCAAAATGTTCAACAGGTTAGCTGCATAGCTACCTTGATATTGGTATTCTGGAAACGTACAGTCCGATTGATCGGCTGAGCTTAGGCGCGATATAGCTAAAAGTGGATTCACCCATTGTGTCGGCATGTTCCGTTATCAAGAGAATTATTGTGTGATATGTTATGATATGGATTTGTCACGCTGTATCTATATCTAATGGAAAGAAAACTCAACACTCATTGGAAGAGAACAATCGGATCCAAACACAAATAGAGCCAACTTCGACGTTACTAATATTTACCAATAATACATTAGTCCCCGTCATCAGACACCAATCAAACATGAACTAAAACGAGGGCTACCATATACTAGTGGCCTATGAATCAATGCTGTCACGTGACTTCGCAAGAACAGACATGAGAACCAGGTTCGCGCCCGAGCCGAGCACTATCTCCATGTCGTTGGAAACATGGACAATCTTATTCGCTTCCTGCCGATTTCCACCGAGGAGTATAAATGGGTACCAGTGTAGAATGCTGCTGAAGTTACCAATAATAGACTGAAATAAAACCAGCCTAGATATGGCGTGAATGGTAGCTGTGACCAGAGACTCAATAGACGCCTATCAAATCAATAATTTCTTCGTAGCCAGCAACAGTCAGCTAATGCTGGAGAAGTGACCGTAATGGTCACCAAACGTACAATGGCAAAAATTCTACATCCTTGAGAAGTAACTAATTATCATTATTATAACACGCGGTGTATAATCATTCTGCATAGAATAGGCAAGGTGTAGGAGCATGTGCCTGCTTCCATTGCGCTTACTTTACAATAACTATCTTTAATTCTATTAATCCAAAAACCGTTGGGTATGCTGCGTATGTTTATCCATTTGTATTCATATTTCTATTAGGGAGATTATTTGAGAAATAGTCAAATTCTACAAACTAATTTTTGGCCCATGACGTATTAATCACCTCCATCTAGTGTATCTGATAGCGCACGTTATTTTGCCGGTATTGGCCCAGTATCGGCCCAATAACCTGCTATATCAGTTATGTTGAATGTTGTGTTTCAGTCGATTGCGGTAATAAGCACATACTCATCTGATTCAGACAAATCCTGTCTGACGAGTATGGACATTTATTCGCGTCAATGTTCAAATTGTCATCAATAATACTCACCATCAATATGATTTAACAGCACGATGCCGGATTATCAGTGTGCCTATTTCATGTAGGTTAATAAAGCGCTGCTTTGAAATGCAATGATATATTCAATATCTGCTTACACAGTCTTTGAGAAATCATTATAACAATAGAGGAATCCAGTTTTAGCTATGCCCCTCCCTTTCTAGCCAGGCTCCACCCATGCTTTGCCCGTATTGGGAGTAATCGATCCCTGCACTCTCTGAATCTCAATTTCCAGAAAACTATACAGATAAGCTGTTAATATTTTGAAACTAATTTGACTGCGTGCTGTGCTGCTTATATGGCAGCAACAGCGCCCAGTCAAATTAATTTCAAAATATTTAACCAGACGGTTATTAAATAGTAAAGAGATACAATTCGTACACCTTGACAGACTTTTAAGCATTTATGATGATGATAACGACAATGATGATGATGATGATGATGATGATGATGATGATGGTGATAAATTAATGATGATGATGAGTGATGAGCTTGAATATGATGAAGATGTTTAATACCCTGTTCAGCCATGTGATCAAGGTAAAACCTGCGCTACTCGAGTTCCTTCGGAATGACACAATGTAAGGCCTGGGTCCACGCACTAAGGAGCCAAGTTAAAACTAAAACACCACCACCGCTATCCGGACAAAAATTATGCCAAATTAATAAATAAATTATCCTATTTGACAATTTATGGCATATTTCTAATAATCTATCAGCTGTTATAATAATTCTGTATGGCAAGGGCAAGTTGTACGAGCTTATGCCAGATCACCGTGCGTTAAGCTACAATGAAATATGTTCAACTTCTATTGATCGAAAAAATCGTTGCATAGCTTATGTTTATCCATTTAGCAATCTTATACATGTTTCTCTTTAGGAGATCGTTTGACAAATTACGGAATTGTACAATGTAAGATTTGCCACATGGCGTATTAGTTATCTTTAATAACGCTGCTTACTGGGCCGGTACATGCCCACTACTGTGCCATGTAGACCTGGTATTACGCCTATAGGAGCCGGGTAACATGCGTTTTGAAAGGGATGGTAAGTGTTGTCTTACGGTCGATTTCGGTAATAAGCACATACTCATCTGGTTCGGTCAATTCCTGTCTGAGGAGTGTGGACATTTATTAGCGTCAATGCTCGCTATCAAATTATCATAAATAATACACACTATCAATATGATTGAAAAGCATGATGACAGATTGACAGCGTGCCTATTTCCTGTAGGGTAATGAAGCCGTGTCAGTGTATATTTCATGTAGGCTAATGAAGCCGTGTCAGTGTATATTTCATGTAGGCTAATGAAGCCGTGTCAGTGTATATTTCATGTAGGCTAATGGAGCTTTGTCGACAATGGTACGGTTTGGAAAAGACATATCACGGATATCGTGTGTCATGTCGGACATATCCGAAAGAAAGCGGTAGAGGTGTTTTCTTGGTCCAATCTCGGGACATATGCAAGAGCAGGAAAACAATATATCGTTTCAGTGTACAAAGGTGGCCTCTTACTGTAATGCAGACATCTTCCCCACCCTCGCACCACAGATACACAGGAAAGACATACAATTTGTACAACAACACCTAGTCCATCATCAATAAAGCATTCGTGACGAACTTAGCTACGGCATTTATGACGTAATTGATTATGTCACCGCACTTAGTTAATTATGATGCCATTTGATTGATGGATAAACTGAAATGCTCCATTCCGTATCTGTATCAGAATTCATTTCTGTTTAACATTGCGTTAATGTTGAACTGTGGGCGCCGCCAGATTCTCTCATCAACGGATAGTTTGCTATGTCACGTGCGTACAGATTGAACTTAGTCTATATTATGTAATGAGGCTCATGCCAATTATTTTGAAACATTACCAAATTTGACTGACAACTGTTGCTTCTAATTATGTATTTGAAGACATCGCATAATCTGTAAGCATTCATATTAGATGAAGGGTTGGGTTTCCTTAGAAGATGATTGGTCATCTTTCATGATATATTCACACACATGATCAGAAAATTGGTTTAGCGAAGCAACGTTGACCAAACTTCGTTAAGCTAGACATTTTTATAAAACATTGATAACACGTGAATTCAAGTTTACAGAACTAATCCCGTTCAATGGGCAGCAATCTGTGTTATCCTTCTACACGACAATAACATTAGCGTGGTGGCATTAGGACGTGATATCATTCAGTCTCTCTCACACGACATCACGTGACTTGGTCGCAACTCTTTAGCTTACCGCATTAGTCGACTCTCGTGTTCAATAAAGTTACCTTGCAATTTACATTTTAGGGAACGCAGGTTTCAAAGTAGTAAATCGATTCTAACACACGTAAATTGTGCGGAAAGAGAAGACTATTTAAAGAATTTCCAAGGGAATGACTGGCTCGGTTGCCGATCCAGTCATTCAAGTGGTCAATTTTCAAAAAATAGTCTTCACTCGTCCTGCAAATGGGCACTGAGAAAGGAAAAATTTAGATTTTCCTGACCATTAAACCTTTACTCGTCAAGCCTCTCAAAACACATCTTATTTCAGTGGTCAGTTTTCCAGCATATAGTCAGTCACTGCGCATATATCTCAATTTTCTACAAAGATTTAATTGATAGAAGTAGCATTTTGAGTCTTGGAATCTAAATTTCAAGGCAAATATGTATTGAAACTGCTAAATATTTTGAAGCCAATTTGACCGTGGGATGTTGCCGCCATAGGCAACAGCATCTCCCAGTCAAATTAGTTTCAAATTATCCAATAAAATAAATAAATTGTATACTTATAAAATACATACACTTCATACAATTCTGTGACAGACTTTTCGATTTTCGTCACGGATTTACGTCATTATGATTGCGACGTCAGCCAACAAGTGGGCCAATTGGTCATGACGTCAGAGAGGGCTTACTTGAGTAACGTATAGTATCCCTCCACTACTCATACAATAGTCATGGCGACGTTTGATATAACAGAGATATAACTGTCTATAATCAACCTGTGCGTAAGTGGGAAATCAATGATCCCAAGGCACCAACAAGGTCTGAGAATCACATCTCATGTATTGACTCCGTGACTAATTCCAGGGCCGATATCCATACTATACGAGGGGTTAAAATCTGTTGAGAGGCAACATTAATCAGATAAAAGTGCCTCAATTTAAAAAATAGACACATCTTGGACATTGACGAGGTCACTGCTCGGATGGCACCTCGTGATGTTATGCTATCTGCAACACCCAAAGAGAGACCGAACAAATAGTACCAATACGTGAGCAACGTGACTGGGGAATGAATACCAAACACGGAGATGTGTATACACTTCCTGACTGAAATGTTCACCTTCACTGAAATCAACATATCCCTCAAACAAACCAAGGAAGGTAATCTTTTGGAATAGTTGCGATCCCCCAAGTACATTGGAAAGCAGGTGAACGCAAAGCACACCTATTAACAATTTGACATGACTAAAAATCCTAAGGCCTAGTCAGTGAAATCCAAATTGAACCAAGCGAAGTGCAAGGATCCATATCCGCCAACTACAGTGGAGATAGCTTGGTATCCATCCACTGATTCGATGGGATCAGAATGGCCTTTTGGCAAGGAAGGTCGATTGTGTCGCAGATTCCAGCACTGCGTCGCATCATTGAGGGCATAAAAGTAAACACTGTTAATTACAATCGTTTTCATGGACTTCTCCAAAGCCTCAGCCTTCATGCACACCGGGAATGCGTGTTTGAGATTCTTCTGGTATATGGAGCTCCAGGGTCCAATGTTGATACTATCAGAATCCTTCATAATCATGATCCTTCTAGAATAGTCCTATCTCCTAACAATTAGAACAAACAATGGATGAATCCAATCTGCCACTCCATTATTGACGCCATAATCAATTTGGTCACATATAGGTTGACATCACAAACATAATTGACAGACAATGTTTCGCCGTGAAGCTGGAACAATCCGTAATGTGTACGAATTTGGATTTATTTTTAAATCAATATTTTGTTTAAAGATTTTGAAACTAGTTTAACTGTGCACTGTTGCTGCTATAGGCACCAACAACAATCCATGCAGTCAAATTAGTTTCAAAATATTCAACAGCTTACCTGTATGGTAACCTTGAAATTGCCATCCAGAAAATTCTTGGTTCAAATTATATGAATCGATCCCAGCACACGCAAGACATGGGCGGAGCTTAGCTAGAGATGGGCTGGGCATGGCTAATCGTGGATCCATCCATTCCGAACACAAGGTGGTGTACTGCAATGAAACACACTGGGCCCGGATCTATTCACGATGTGCTTGGGTCATGATGTGCTCTGTGGGATATAAGTATTGACACATGCATTGAGCTAGAATCGGTAACATTAGGTGCTACCCGGAACTTTTAATGCGTGACAGTGACTTAGGTTTGCCTTGATCGCGTCTACAATCGACACAGCAGAAAAAAGTTTGCAAAATGAGGAAGATGCCTCAAACTGTGTGGGTCCTAATGCCGGTAAAAGTCTGCCAATGAACACCACATACACAGGTTAGTTGTGTACCGTACATAGTGCCCCCAATCCATTTTGAATGTGTGCATTCATATACGTTAGATCACTCGCTCCAGCGCATCGATGAAAGACGTTAGCTCGGAAAGCCCAAGCATGAACGAGTCATTTGGAGAAAGTTTGTAAATGAGAACTCAACCGCGATAGCAAAATGGGATTCATTAACGACTGCTTAATGTCAGTTCACATAACCAACGCTGAACTAAATATCGTGACCATCAATAATACTGTGATGGAGACGACTGAAATTCGGGGATGAGAGCATTGCGCAAGAGCTGTCAACCAATAAGTCTCCAAACTCGTGCAGAAAGACATTGACATCCCCAAACCAACTCGCCAGAGACACAGGCCTCGACAGAGTGGAAGCGCCCACTTATAGCTGAATAACAACAAGGTATGTAGTGAAGACAAATGCGTTGTCGCTTCCAGTCTGTCCAATGACGAAATGATGAAAGATGGCGATGATGACCATATTTATTACTAAAAACTTTAGAATTCGGTATGTTTTTATGTTCTGAACCACTGATCAAAGCGATAATAGTGTAACAATGGTAGAGATATAAGTGGGTCCGGTTAAATGTCACAGGAATAACATTGTTAGGTGGCATGTTCACAGCAGTCTACTATATTTGACGGTCTTAGATATGGTTTCGGATTGAGGAATCACGCCTGGTATGCATATCGGTGCACTTAGCCCATCTTGTGTCAACATAACCAAAAGCAGCCTACGCAGTGGTATTGAGGAATATTCATTTGCAGGAAATGAGAGGACTATCTTTGTAATTTTATCACTGAAATGACTCGTTCAACGAGCCAGTCATTCTGACTGCCTCGTTGAACGAGTCATTTCAGTGGTAAATCTTCAAAAATTGTCTTCGCTTGGCCAACAAATGGGAAGTGATTAACTTGATGAGTGATCCAATGTACTTCCTGGCGCGTGTTGTAATCGATCTGAGACTTTGAAATCTGAATTCTCAGTTCTAAATTTCAATGTATCTATGCAAGTAAGCTGTTGAATACTTGACAGGGGCTGTTGCTGCATATCGCAGCAATAATTCACAGTCAAATTACTTTCAAAATATTCAACAAAATGTTTATTAAATTGTAAATTCATCAAAGACAATTCGTATAATTTAGTGACAAGTTTTTGGATTTTCGAGTCGGATCGGCCTCATTTTGATTGTGACGTCAGCTAAATCGTGACTCAATCGACATTTCCAGTTTTATGCTTTGCCCCGCCCATCTCTAAATTAATCTCTACCCACACCTCGTTCGCATTGTTATCTATCGATCCCTGAACTCACTGACTATTGATTTCCAGAAAACTATCCAGGTTAGCTGTTGAACATTTTGAAACTAATTTGAATGGGTGCTGTTGCTATCGCCAAGTCAAATTAGTTTCAAAATATTCAACAGCATCATTAGTAAATATAAAAGACATATAATTTCGTACAATGTCTCGGCCTATTGACGGAATAAATCCAAGCCATTTATGATGTAATTGATTATGCCGTCATCATACACGTCACATCATATGATGGATGGATAAAATGGAAAGGTCTACTGATTAAGAGGTCATATATTTTAGTGACAGGTTGCATATTTCTGTTGAGTTTGTTTGCGGAATGGGGAGCGCTTCCAATGTAGTTCAAGAACGACAGTAGACGAATTCAGTTTTAGCTGTGCCCCGCTCATCTCTAGCCAAGCTCCACCCAAGCTTTGCCAGTGTTAGGTTCAATCGATTCCTGCACTCGCTGTTTCTCAATTTCCAGAAAATTATACAGATAAGCTGCTGAATATTTTGAAACTAATTTGACAGTGTACTGTTGTTGTCCATGGCAGTAACAGTGCTCAATCAAATTAGTTTCAAAATATAGTGAGATGGAATAATCGGTTACCGGATGGAATAATCTGTTAATGGATGGCATAATCTGTTTCTGGATGGAAGAACCTTTTATTGGATGGAATCACCAGTTACCGGATGGCACAATCTGTTACTGGATGGAGTACCCTGATACTGGATTGAAAAACCTGTTATCAGATGGAATAATCTGCTACTGGATGAAATAACCTGCTACTGGGTGGAATAACATGTTACCGGGTGGAATAACCTGTTACCGGATGGAATCACATGTTACCGGATGGAATCACCTGTTAGCGGATGGAATCACCTGTTACCGGGTGGAATAACCTGTTACCGGATAGAATAATCTGTAATCACCTGTTACTGGATGGAATAACCGCATAAACCCTTATCTTCCCCGCCAACATGTACTCGATATAATACTAATATTACGGAAATTACCGAACATGTTTCTGCGAATGCAAATGAGTAGGAACGTCATAGCTCGGCTAAAACTTTGATTGGATAATTCGTCGACATGCGCAATAGCGCGCCTATCCAACTTAGAAATTAAGCACATGCGTAGATTTGTTTTGTTTTGTTTTTCTCTGCCTTTGATGGACTGCCCAATTGTAATGCCTCTATATTGTATATCAAGCATGAAATGAATAATCTTGAATCTTGAAACTTGAATCTAGATTGGATTAGATATGTTATTGTAGCTAACAAACAAATCATTACGCGTCAACATCTTTCAGTCAAATTAATTTCAAAGTATTCAGTATAATGATATAAGATATGAATGTTACACCGTCACCGGGGAGACTTTCAGAAGATTTTGGACCGACCAATCAGTGACGAGATTATAATCGTAAGCGGCTTGCATTTAGTCTTTTAAAACGGGCAACGTTGGAATTCGGAAACTTAGCTCCCGTTAAGTTATATTGTCGTCAACTTGTATTCAATAATTTAAAACGGAACAGTATAGAGGTAGTTTTTGCTATAAATATAAATATTTTCTGAAGCGTTTATCAGTAAAAGTGTCTTTCCGTGACAGCTTATAGTATACGCACTACCTATAGTTTGGTTCTAAGTTAACGGGTGGATCGACATGCTATGTAGTCAGCAATACTGAACGAATTTTTTCCCCAGCATGTTACCACCTAACACTGCCAATACACACCTAGCTATACACACAGCTACCCTACATAGTCTATAAGGTGGTCTAATAAGACAGGTCTTACGTAGATATGTTTATATAGTGACTAAGTGGTCTAATACGACAGGTATTACTGTCTATGGAGAGTAAGTCTATGTGATCTATGACGTGGTCTAACAAGACAGGTTTCACAGTCTATAGTGACTGCTTTAATGTGGTCCAATAAGACATGTTTTACTGCCTATATTGACAAAGTTTCTAGTCTAGGCCAAGCTTTGCTATACTAATCCACGCTAAGCTATGCTATCCTAGTCTAGGCTAAGCTATGCTATCCTAGTCTAGGCTAAGCTATGCTATACTAGTCCAAGCTAAGCTATGGTCTACTAGTCTAGGCTTAGTTGTGCTATACTAGCCCAAGCTAAGCTGTACTGGGCTAAGCTAGGCTATACATGGGGAGGCTAAACTAAGCTATACTATTATAAGCTAAGCTATACCTGGCTAGGCTAAGTTAAGCTATGATGGGCGAAGCTATATTGGGATAAGCTAAGCTATACTGGGCTAAACTAATTAGGCTCTACTTGGCTAAGTTAAGCTGTACTAGGCTAAGCTAAGAGGCACTAGGCTAAGGTATGTTATACTTGGCTAAGCGAAGCTATCCTCGGCTAAGTTAAGCAATGCTGGGATAAGCTATCCTGGGCTAGGCTAAGTTAAGCTTGATGGACTAAGCTGTTCTGGGATAAACTAAGCTATAATGGGATAAACTAAGCTATACTAGGCTAAGCTAAGATAAACTAGGCGTAGATAGGTTGTACTCAGCTAAGCTAAGCTAAGCTATCCTTGGCTAATCTAAGCTAAGATAAACTCGGCTAAGCTGAGATTTACTCGACTAAGCTAGCCTAAATTTTGTCAGCTAAGCTAAGACATCCTCCGCTAAGCTAAGATATACTCGGCTAAGCTATGCTATAATAAGGTACGCTAACATGTGCTAGTCTACGCTAAGCTAAGTTATGCTAGTCTAAGCTAACCTATGCTAGTTTAAGCTAAGCTTTGTTACGCTAAGATAGTCTAATCATGCTACGCTATGCTCGTCGAAGCCAAGCTATGCTAAGTAAGGCAAAGCTATTCTACTCTAAGCTAAGCCAAGCTATGCTGGTCTAAACTATGCTAAGATAGTGTAAGCTAACATATGCTAAGCTAATCTATGTTGGCCTAAGCTAAGCTATGTTAGTATAAGCTAAGCTATGGTAGTATAAGTTAAGGGAAAGTAATCTGTTACTCTAAGCTAAGCTATGCTATTCTAAGTTAAGCTATTCTAAGCAAAGCTATGACATGCTGATATAAGCTAAGTAATGCTCGTCTAAGCTAAGCTAGTCTAAGCTAAGCTAGTATAAGCTAAGCTATGCTAGTCTAAGCTATGCTAGTCCAGTCTAAATTGGACTATCTAGGCCTAGGCAAGAATATGTAATCTATGCCCAGGATAGCCTTTGCCAGGCTAAGCATAAGGATAGTTTAGGCTAAGTTCGCCTGGATGCAATGTCTAGGGTAGCATAAAGAGGCCTGGCTAGGCTACAACATTCTGCCTAGGCTAGTCTAGGCTAGGCTAAGGCTAACGATGATCTATGCTAGACTAAGCTAGGCTATGGTATGATAGGCTAGACTATGTTTAGGGTAGTCTAACCTGAAATAGTTAGGCGTAGGCTATGGTAGCCTGGCCTAGGCTAGCCTATGTAGCTCTCTAGTTTTAGATTGTCGAAAGAGATCCTGTGAACCAAACAGTTAATTTGGAGACATTTTATATGTCAGGATTTGAGTTATCGATTCCTTGAAATACTCTATGGGATTTCTGATTATGTGAAATATCCTCTCCCTCTCAATGAAGCTGTCCCTTTCACACACACCCTGAAGTGTAAGATATGGGAGGGTGGGTGGGTTTACCCTTAGCTCCGCCTTAGCCAGACTTGACTAGGCCTTATCCAGGCGTGACTAGGCCTTACCTAGACCATAGTGAGGCTTGACTATACCTTATCCAGGCTTGCTAGGCCTTACCTAGGCATTAACCAGGCTTGACTAGGCATTACGTAGGCCTTAGGCAGCTTGACTTGGACATATCCCTGCTTGGCTAGGCCTTGCCTAGGCATTAGCCAGGCTTTGATAGGCCGTACCCAGGCCTGGATAGGACCTATCTTAGCTAGGCCTTAGTGTGGTTACCTAGGCATTATGTCAACTTAGCCAGACCGTAGTTTGGCATTTGCTAGGCCGTATCTAGGCTTGGATATGCTTATCTAGGCCTTATCCAGCCTTAACAAGGACTTACCTAGGGCTATATAGGCCTTATGCAGACATTAGCTAGGCCTTAGCTAGGCTTGGTTAGGTCTTACTTAAGCCTTAGCCAGGCTTTGGTAGGCCATACTTAAACCTTTGCCAGGCTTACCTAGGGCTTAGCTTGGCTTTAGATATGTCTTAGTTAGGCCTTATCTAGGCTTAACTAGGCCATAGCTTGGTCTTAGCTAGGCCTTAATTCGGCTTGGCTATTCAATGTCTAGGCATTAGCCAGGCTTAGTTAGGCCTTACCAGGCCGTAGCCAGACAGACCTAGCCAATCGTAGCTAAGTTCAAAGTACGGCCTAGTCAGTCCTAGCTAAGGCCTATCTAGGCCTGGTTAAGGCCTACATAATGCCTAGTCAAGCCTGGAGAAGACCTAGGTAATGCATAGCAAATCCTTTTTGAGGCATAGGTAATGCCTAGCAAAGCCTAATTAAGGCCATAGTCTAGCTTGACGAAGGCCTCGGTCAGGCTTAGCAAAGTTGCCTGACTAATGTCCAGGCAAGACCTAGCAAATCCTGGCTAAAGCCTAGGTAACTCCTAGTCAAGCCTGGATAAGGCCTACGTAATGGCTAACCAAGCCTAGCCAAGGCTTGAATAAGGCCTATCCAAGCTGAGCTAATGTCAAGGTAAGGTCAGGTTTATGTAAGTCGTACCCAAGCCTAGCTATGGCCTATGTAAGAGATAGCCAAGCCTAGATATAAGGCCTAGCTAAGACGTATATAGGTCTAGCTAAGCCTGATTACAGGCATGTCAAAATTGTGTAACCCATTTTTTACATAAATATGTTGAAAAGGGTACGTAAACGAAAATGGGTTACGCCTATTTTCAGTTTTGACAGGCCTGTGATTAAAGTCTAGCCACGGTCTAGGTACGGACAGTGAAGCATAGCTAACACCTAACTAAGGCGTAGCTAATGTCTAGCTAAGGCCTAGTTAATGCTGAGTCAAGCTTAGCTAAGAACTAGAGTAGGCCTATGTAAGACATAGCCAAGAGTAGTTAAGGCCTACCCAAACTTAACTAAGACCAAGGTATGACCTAGTCAAGCCTAGCTAAGGTCTAGTCAAGCCTAACTAAGGACTGGCTAAGGCCTAAGCAAGGACTAGCTAAGGCCTAGGCAATACCTAGCCAAGCTTAGATATGGCCTAGCTTACGCCTAGGTAACGTGTAGCTCAGCCTAGCTAAGGCCGAGCTAAGGCCTATGTACAGCATAGTTAGGTCTAGATAAGGCCTAACAAAGCCTAATTAAGGACTATCTAAGGCCTAAGTAAGGCATAGCTTAGGCCTAGGTAAGTCATAGTCAAGCCCAGCTAAGGCTGAGCTAAGGCCAATGCAGAAGCTCAGCTTAGACTACCCTAGACTTAACATATAGCCTAGCTTAGCTCAGCCTAGCATAGTCTTCGCCTAGCTAGCTCAGCTTAGACTACGCTAGACTTAATCTATAGCCTAGCTTAGCCCAGCCTAACATAGTCTACGCCGAGCTAGCCAAGATTAGGTACCTAGACATAGTCTGATCTAAGCTATGCTAAGCTATGATAAGCTAGCTTAGCTTGGCTTAGACGAGCATAGCTTAGCACAGCTTACCCTAGCATAACATAGATTAGATTAGCTTAGCCTAACATAACCTAAAACAGCTTAGGTTAGACTGGCATAGCTTTTGAAAGGTTAGCATAGCCCTTAGATTAGCTTAGGCAAACATAGATTGATTAGCTTGGACCAGCATAGCTTAGACTATCTTAGCTTAGCCTATCATAGCTTAGCATAGCTCAGATTATACTATCTTAGCTTAGCTTGGACGAACATAGCATAGCTTAACTCGGCTTAGACTAGCATAGCTTAGCAGACCTTAGCATAGCCTAACTTAGAATAGATTACCTTAGACTAGCTTAGTTTAGTGCAGGCAAGCGTAACTTAGACTGGCTTAGCTTAGCACAACCTATATTAGATTAGCTTTGACTAACATAGCATAAGTAGCTTAGCTTAGACTAGCATAGCTTTTAATAGCTTACATTAGACTTAGCATAACATAGCCTAGACTAGCATACGTCAGTGTAGAGTAGCATAGCTTAGCTTAGATAAGCATAACTTAGTATAGTATACCTTAGCTTAGACTAGCATAGACTGGTATAGCTTATCTTACCTTAGTAAAGCATCGCTTAGCCGAGTATGACTTAGCTTAGTGGAGTAGATCTTAGGTTAGCCGAGAATATTTTGGCTTACCTTAGCCGAGTATATCGCTAGCTTAGCCTAGCATAGCTGAGCTTAGCCGAGTATATCCCAGCTTAGCCAACTATAGCTTAGCTTAGCACATCATAGTATAGTTTTTCCCAGTTTAGCTTAGCTTATCCCAGTCTAGCGTAGCTTAGCCCATTTTAGCATAGCTTATCCCAATCCAGCTTAGTTTAGACTAGTATAGCATAGCATAGTGTAGATTAGTATAGCTTAGTCAAGCCTATTATAGCTTAGCCTACACCAGCATAGCTTAGACTAGTATAGCTTAGATTAACCTAGTATAGCTTAGACAAGTATAGCTTAAACTAGTATAGCTTATATTAGTATAGCTTAGACTAATGTGATTTAGACTAGTATGGCTTAGACTAGTAAGGCTAGCATAACTTGCCCATAAGATTAGCCTAACATAGGCTAGCCTGGGCATAGATTACGTGGTATAATCTGGGGTAAGCCAGCCCATTTAGGCTACCCTAGATTTAGATATACTTACCCTGCCCTGCCATGCCCTACCATACCCTGCCCTACACCACATACACTTAGTCACCATAAACAGTGGGATCTACCTTAGCCTTAGCCAGACTTGGCTAGACCATATGCAGGCTTATCTGGGTATTGTCAGGCATTAGCTAGGCTCGACTAGGCTTTATTCAGGCTAGTCTTGGCCTTAACTAGGCCTTATCTATGCTTGGATAGGACTTATATAGCCTTAGCTACGTCTTCGCTAGGCCTTAGCTATGGTTACCTAGGCATTATGTAGACTTTAGCTAGACTTGGATAGGCCTTGCCTAGGCTTTATCTAGGCTAGCCTTGTCCTTACTTATGCCTAAGATATGCCTTATCTAGGATTGGCTTAGTCTTAACGAGGCCTTAGGTAGGCATTGCAAGTCCTTACGTACGCCTTAGCTAGTCCTTATTTAGGTTGGACTAGGCCTTAGCTAAGCTTGACTAGGCATACCTAAAACTTGGCTAGACGTTAGCTCTGCTTTCCGAGCCTTAACTAGGCCCTGGTGAGGCTTGAGTATGCCTTAACTAAGACTTAAACCATCCCTGGCTATGCCCTTTACAAAGATAGTCTAAGTTTTACACAGGCCGGATCGAAGTTTGGATCGGCCTTATCTAGGCCTTAGCCAAGGTTGCCTAGGCCTTATATAGGATTTACCTAGGACTTAGCCAGACTTGACTCGGCCTTATTTAGACCTATCTAAGCTTGGCTTGGTTGTACCTGAACCTTAGATTAGCATAGCTTAGCTTAGACTAGCTTAGCTTAGATTAGCATGGCAAAGCTTTGTTTAGACTAGCTTCGCTTAGACTAGCATAGCTCAGCTTAGACTAGCATAGATTACCATATCTTAGCTTGGAGTAGCTTAGACTAGCATAGCTTACATTAGAATAGATTAGCTTAGCATATGTTAGCTTATACTACCTTAACTTAAACTAGCACAGCTTAGCTTAGACTAACATAACGTGGCATAGCTTAGCTTAAGCTATCATAGCCTAGCTTAACCTATCTTAGCTTAGCTTTTCATAGCTTAGCATAGCGTAGATCAGACTTAGCTTAGACTCCCTTAGCTTAGCTTAGTCTAGCATAGCTTAGCATAGCTTAGCACAGCTTAGCTTAGCATAACTTATTTTAAATTAGATTAGCTTAGCGTAGACTAAGATAGCATAAATTAGCTTAGATTAGAGTAGCAGAGTTTGTGTCAGCTTTAAATAACTTAGCATAGCTTAGCTTAGACTAGCTTAGTATAGACTAGCATAGCTTAGCTTTAACTAGCATATATCACGATAACTTACTTTAGATTAGCTTAGACAAGCACAGCCTGTCTTAGCTTATACGAGCATAGATTGGCTGAGCATAGGTTAGCTTAGACTAGTTCGCATAGCTTAGCTTAGAGTAACATAACTTAGCATACCTTAGATTAGACTAACTGCCACCACCGCCACTGCCACCACCACCGCCATTGCCACCGCCGCCACCGCCACCACCGCCACCACCGCCACCACTGCCACCACCGCCGCCACTGCCACCACCGCCACCACAACAAAAACACTGCCACCGCCACCACCACCACCGCAACCACCACAACCACCACCACCACCACCGCCGCCACCACCACCGCCACCGCCACCGCCACCACAACCACCACCACCACCACAACAACAACAACAACAACAACAACAACAACAACAACACTGCCACCGCCACCGCCACCACAACCACCACCACCACCACCACTACAACAACAACAACAACACTGCCACCGCCGCCGCCACCACCACTACCACCACCACCACAACAACAACAACAACAACAACAACAACACTGCCACCGCCGCTACCACCACCACCACCACCACCACCACAACAACAACAACAACACTGCCACCGCCGCCACCACCACAACAACAACAACAACAGCAGCGCCACCGCCGCCATCACCACCACCACCACCACAACAACAACAACACCAACAACAACAACAACACCACTGCCACCGCCGCCACCACCACCACCACTACCACCACCACAACAACAACAACGACAACAACACTGCCATCGCCGCCACCACCACAACAACAACAAGGCTAAGGCCTAGCTAATGTCTGCATAAGGCCTATATAACCCCAGCTAAGTCCATAATTAGGAATATGGTTAGAAAATACAATGAGGTCTTGCAACCTCAGCGTATCATCCTTAACATCGGAATTAATGATAAGGACGAACTTCAGCATGACACCTCCCAAAGAATTGAAAATCTGTTTAGTACCATGCGTTCACAATTTCCAAAGGCTAAAGTTCACTTTGCCAAACTAAATTATTGGAAGCACCGACTACAACCCAGAAACGAAACATACAATTCGTTAACAGCCATGTAGAGGCCTTAAGGGCCAAGGTCCCTATCCTTCCCAGCCTCCCCGTGTCTGAATTTCAGGTGGTTGAGGACAACATCCACTGGACGGAGTGCACTGCAAATAGGATGTATAATAGTTGGTTATCGCACCTTAATTTAAACTAACTATGGGTCAGGGTACTAACCACCCAGAAATTGGCCTGGGTGGTAATATCGTTAACCTAACTGGTTCTACATTGTCTGAAGCAGAAAGATCTTTGCTAAATCTCGGTCTAACATATGTACCAACACCACGGCCCAAAGTCGACATAGATGCCCTTTTAGATAATGGCTTATGGGAAATTGAAGAATTTTCTCACCGTGTAAAATTAGCAGACTTTTTTCGAAATTCCAAGAAAAACAACTTTCTACCTTTTGTTGAAAAAACTGGCTGGGCACCTAACTCGAAGTTGGTTGACCCTGCGATCCCTGATAGTATAAAAGCTATCAAGGAGCGTGTTGAAAATTTAGAATTTCCTAAAAAATCATCAAAATTTGTCATATCAAGAACGTTTAGCCTTAACAGGTTTGCGTAAAAACAATGACATCATTATAAAGCCTGCTGACAAGGGATCTGCTACTGTAATAATGCGTAAGGATAATTATATTCGTGAAGCGCATCGGCAACTCGGTAATCTGAAACACTACCGCAAATTAGACGAACCACTCTGGCAAAATAATTGTGATAAATTTAATGGAATCCTTCAAGAAATGGCTGACAACAAGGCCATAACGAAAAAGCAGTTTAAATACCTTACTGCTAAACGAGATTCAAATCCACGTACGTTTTACCTTTTGCCAAAAATTCATAAACCTATGGAGTCATGGTCCGACCCTATGATCCCACAGGGTCGACCTATTATCTCTGATTGCGTCTCTGAATCTTATCGAATTAGTGAAATTATTGATTACCACCTACAACCAATTGCGAATAGACATTTCAGCTTTTTGAACAACACTGAGGATTTCCTATCCGAGGTCTCCAAAATTTCTGTTCCTCCAAACTCACTCTTGATAACCCTCGACATCGATGCTATGTACACAAACATTGACATCGAAAGGGGTTTGTCTTCTGTTCGCAGAGCATTTGATAAATATCCTGATAACAATAGGCCCACTAGCGAAATATTAGTTCTCCTGGAGCTGAGTTTAAAGGGCAATGATTTCGAATTCGCTGGCGAAATCTACCAACAAATCTGTGGATGCGCTATGGGTAAACGTGTTAGTCCTAGTTTTGCCAACATCTATGTAATGTAGCTGAGTGGGAAGAAGATGCGCTTAACAAATGTCCTAAGCAGCCCTTATTTTACCGCCGTTACCTCGATGATATTTTTATGATCTGGAATCATTCGACGGAAGAGTTTGATGAATTTTTCACTATTATGAACAATCACGACCCTAACATCAAACTTAAAGCCAACATCGACCAGTCGTCCGTAGACTTTTTGGACGTTACTCTCTACAAAGGTGTAAATTATAACACAAGTGGGCTTCTTGATTACAAAGTATTCTTTAAGCCAACCGATTCCCATCAACTACTGCATAAGAAATCTTTCCATCCACCGCATACTTTTAAAGGTATTGTCAAATCACAGATTATCCGATTTCACCGAAATTCTAGTGATAGAAAGAATTTTGAATCTGCGTGTTCCACCTTATTTAAAGCCCTCAAACCGAGGGGATATTCCACACGATTTTTGCGCAAAATAAAGTCCGAAACTTTACATGATTTGGAAACTATTACTGATAAGGCTGCCGATCAAAAGCCTACCAAAATTCGTCACAATCGTCCGATTATAGGCGTAGGACAATCTCAGAAATATGGAAAGAAGAGGTGTAAATTAGACCTCTATCTACCTAATCAGAAAACATTTGTCAGTTATCAGAACAAAAGCAAATTCCAACATCAGTCTAATTTAGATTGCGATTCTAAAAATGTTATCTATTTAATATCTTGCAAATTATGCCAAAAGCAGTATGTCGGTGAAACAAAATGCCCTTTAAGATGGCGAGCAACTAGACACCTTTGCGATATTAGACACGACGAGGACACCAACGTAGCTCAACATTTCAATCTTCCTGGTCATTCTGTCGATAGACACTTTGAAATTATGAAATTATCTTGGTTAAATCGAAATTAACTCTTCAAAAACCTTCAGAATTAATGATATATATTATTCATATTTTATAGGCCATACCGCCTCTATCAAACAAACATAACAAATCTCAGACAATAAAATAAATAAAAAATATCTCCCAACCTTGGGAGATCCTGAGCCAGTGCGTTTAATCATATAACCACAACAACAACAACACCGCCACCGCCGCCACCCCCACCACCACCACCACCACCACCACCACCACAACAACAACAACACTGCCACCGCCGCCGCCACAACCACCACCACCACCACCACAACAACAACAACAACAACAACAACAACACTGCCACCGCCGCTGCTACTACCACCACCACCACCACCACCACAACAACAACAACAACACTGCCACCGCCGCCACCACCACCACCACCACCACAACAACAACAACAACAGCACTGCCACCGCCGCCATCACCACCACCACAACAACAACAACAACAACACCAACAACAACAACAACAACAACAACAACAACAACAACACTGCCACCGCCGCCACCACCACCACCACCACAACAACAACAACGACAACAACACTGCCAACGCCGCCACCACCACAACAACAACAAGGCTAAGGCCTAGCTAATGTCTGCATAAGGCCTATATAACTCCAGCTAAGTCCTTGCTACGGCCTAGATATGCCTATCCAAGCCTCGATACGGCCTAAGTTTACATAATGCCTAGGTAACCACACTAAGGCCTAGCTAAGATAGGTCCTATTCAGGCCTAGGTAAAGCCTAGTAAAGTCTGGCGAATGCCTAGGCAAGACCTAGCAAGCCTGGCTAAGGTCTAGTCAAGCCTCGCTAAGGTCTAGGTAAGGTCTGGATAAGGACTAACCAAGCCTAGCTTAACTTAGAATAGCATAGCTTAGCTTAGAGTAACATATTACTTAAGCTTAGCTTATACTAGCATAGCTTAGCTTATACTAGCATAGCTTAGCTTAGGCCTGTATAGATTAGCGTAGCATAGCTTAGCATATGTTAGCTTACACTATCTTAGCATAGTTTAGACTAGCATAGCTTAGCTTAGAGTAGAATATCTTAGCCTTTACTTAACATAGCATAGCATAGCTTGGCTTGGCTTGGCTTGGCTTGGCTTGGCTTGGCTTAGACAAGCATAGCATAGCATGATTAGACTATCTTAGCGTAGCATAGCTTAGCTTAGACTAGCATAGGTTAGCTTAGAGTAGCATAGCACAGACTAGGATACCTTGGACTAGCAAAGCTAAGTGAGAGTAGGAGCGATTAGCTTAGACTAGCATAACTTAGCTTAGCGTAGACTAGCACATGTTAACGTACCTTATTATAACATAGCTTAGTCGAGTATATCTTAGCTTAGTTTTGCCAAGGATAGCTTAGGTTAGCTTAGCTGAGTATAACATATCTTAGCTTAGTTTATCCCAGTACAGCTTAGTCCATCATAGCTTAACTTGGCCTAGCCCAGGATAGCTTATCCCAGCATAGCTTAGCTTAGCCGAGGATGGCTTCGCTTAGCCAAGTATAACATACCTTAGCCTAGTGCCTCTTAGCTTAGCCTAGTACAGCTTAACTTAGCCAAGTAGAGCCTAATTAGTTTAGCCCAGTATATCTTAGCTTATCCCAATATAGCTTAGCCCATCATAGCTTAACTTAGCCTAGCTTATAATAGTATAGCTTAGTTTAGCCTCGCCATTTATAGCCTAGCTTAGCCCAGTACAGCTTAGCTTAGACTAGTATAGCACAACTAAGCCTAGACTAGTAGAGCATAGCTTAGCTTGGACTAGCCGAGCATAGCTTAGCCTAGACTAGGATAGCATAGCTTAGCCTAGACTAGAATAGCATAGCTTAGCGTGGATTAGTATAGCAAAGCTTGGCCTAGACCAGACACTTTGTCAATATGGGCAGTAAAACATGTCTTATTGGACCACATTAAACCATTCACTATAGACTGTAAAACCTGTCTTGTTAGACCACGTCATAGATCACATACACTTACTCTCCATAGACAGTAATATCTGTCGTATTAGACCACGTTATGGACTATGTAGGGTAGCTGTGTGTATAGCTAGGTGTGTATTGGCAGTGTTAGGTGGTAACATGCTGGGGAAAAAATTCGTTCAGTATTGCTGACTACATAGCATGTCGATCCACCCGTTAACTTAGAACCAAACTATAGGTAGCGCGTATACTATAAGCTGTCACGGAAAGACACTTTTACTGATAAACGCTTCAGAAAATATGTATAGTAAAAACTACCTCTATACTATTCTGTTTTAAATTATTGAGTACAAGTTGACGACAATATAATTTAAAGCGAGCTAAGTTTCGGAATTCCTAAGCCGATAATAGTATAAATACAACGTTGCCCGTTTTAAAAGACCAAATGCGAGCCGCTTACGATTATAATCTCGTCACTGATTGGTCGGTCCAAAATCTTCTGATAGTCTCCACGGTGACGGTGTAACATTCATATCTTATATCATTCTACTGAATACTTTGAAATTAATTTGACTGAAAGATGTTGTTGCGTAATGATTTGTTTGTAGCTACAATAACATATGTAATCCAATCTAGATTCAAGTTTCAAGATTCAAGATTATTCATTTCATGCTTGATATACAATACACAGACATTACAATTGGGCAGTCCATCAAAGGCAGAGAAAAATAAAACAAAACAAATCTACGCGTGTGCTTCGATCTCTGTTTCTATATCTTTCGAGAACGATTTGACAAAATTTCTAAGTTGGATAGGCCCGCTATTGCGCATGTCGACGAATTATCCAATCAAAGTTTTAGCCGAGCATTCGCAGAAACATGTTCGGTAATTTCCGTAATGTTAGTATTATATCGAGTACATGTTGTCGGGAAAGATAATGGTTTATGCTGTTATTCCATCCAGTAACAGGTAATTCCATCCGGTAACAGATTATTCCATCCGGTAACAGGTTATTCCACCCGGTAACAATATATTCCATCCAGTAAGAGCTTATTCCATCCGGTAACAGGTTATTCCATCTGATAACAGGTTATTCCATCCGGTAACAGGTTATTCCATCTGGTAACATGTTATTCCACCCAGTAGCAGGTTATTTCATCCAGTAGCAGATTATTCCATCCGATAACAGGTTTTTCAATCCAGTAACAGGGTACTCCATCCAGTAACAGATTGTGCCATCCAGTAACTTGTGATTCCATCCAATAAAAGGTTCTTCCATCCAGAAACAGATTATGCAATCCATTAACAGATTATTCCATCCGGTAACCGATTATTCCATCAAACTATATTTTGAAACTAATTTGATTGAGCACTGTTACTGCCATGGACGACAACAGTACACTGTCAAATTAGTTTCAAAATATTCAACAGCTTATCTGTATAATTTTCTGGAAATTGAGACACAGCGAGTGCAGGAATCGATTTATCCTAACACTGGCAAAGCTTTGGTGGAGCTTGGCTAGAGATGAGCGGGGCACAGCCAAAACTGGATTCGTCTACTGTCGTTCTTGAACTACATGGGAAGCGCTCCCCATTCCGCTAACAAACCCAACAGAAATATGCAACCTGTCACTAAAATATATGACCTCTTAATCAGTAGACCTTTCCATTTTATCCATCCATCATATGATGTGACGTGTATGATGACGGCATAATCAATTACATCATAAATGGCTTGGATTTATTCCGTCAATAGGCCGAGACATTGCACGAAATTGTATGTCTTTTATATTTACTAATGATGCTATTAAATATTTTGAAACTAATTTGACTTGGCGACAGCAACAGCACCCACTTTAATTATTTTCAAAATGTTCAACAGCTAACCTGGATAGTTTTCTGGAAATTAATAGTCAGTGAGTTCAGGGATCGATAGATAACAATGCGAACGAGGTGTGGGTAGAGATTAATTTAGAGATGGGCGGGGCAAAGCATAAAACTGGAAATGTCGATTGAGTCACTATTTAGCTGACGTCACGATCAAAATGAGGCCGATCCGACCCGAAAACCCAAAAACTTGTCACTAAATTATTCGAATTGTCGGCTACGTCTTTGATGAATTTACAATTTAATAAACATTTTGTTGAATATTTTGAAAGTAATTTGACTGAATTATTGCTGCGATATGCAGCAACAGCCCCTGTCAAGTATTCAACAGCTTACTTGCATAGATACATTGAAATTTAGAACTGAGAATTCAGATTTCAAAGTCTCAGACCGATTACAACACGCGCCAGGAAGTAGGCGGAGCATAGCTAGAACTGGACTACTACATTGGATCACTCAGCAAGGTAACCACTTCCCATTTGTTGACCATGAGAAGACAAGTTTTGAAGATTTACCACTGAAATGACTCGTTCATGCTTGGGCTTTCCGAGCTAAAAATCTGTCATCGATGCGCTGGAGCGAGTGATCTAACGTATATGAATGTACGCATTCAAATTGATTGGGGCACTATGTACGGTACAAAACTAACCTGTGTATGTGGTGTTCATTGGCAGACTTTTACCCACATTAAGACCCACCCAGTTTGAGGCATCTTCCTCATTTTGCAAACTTTTTCTGCTGTGTCGATTGTAGACGTGATCAAGGCAAACCCATACGCTAAGTCACGGTCACGCATTAAAAGTTCCGGGTAGCACCTAATGTTACCGATTCTAGCTCAATGCATGTGTCAATACTTATATCCCACAGAGCACACCGTGACTCAAGCACATCATGGATAGGTCTGGGCCCAGTGTGTTTCTTTGCAGTATACCAGCTTGTGTTCGGAATGGATGGATCCACGATTAGCCATGCCCAGCCTATCTCTAGCTAAGCTCCGCCCATGTCTTGCGTGTGCTGGGATCGATTTATATAATTTGAACCATCAATTTTCGGGATGGCAATTTCAAGGTTACCATACAGGTAAGCTTTTGAATATTTTGAAACTAATTTGACTGCATGGATTGTTGTTGGTGCCTCTAGCAGCAACAGTGCACAGTTAAACTAGTTTCAAAATCTTTAAACAAAATACTGATTTAAAAATAAATCCAAATTCGTACACATTACGGATTGTTCCAGCTTCACGGCGGAATATTGTCTGTCAAGTGTGTTTGTGATGTCAACCTATATGTGACCAAATTGATTATGGCGTCAATAATGGTGTGGCAGATTGGATTCATCCATTGTTTGTTCTAATTGTTAGGAGATAGGACTATTCTAGAAGGATCATGATTATGAAGGATTCTGATAGTATCAACATTGGACCCTGGAGCTCCATATACCAGAAGAATCTCAAACACGCATTCCCGGTGTGCATGAAGGCTGAGGCTTTGGAGAAGTCCATGAAAACGATTGTAATTAACAGTGTTTACTTTTATGCCCTCAATGATGCGATGCAGTGCTTGAATCTGCGACACAATCGACCTTCCTTGCCAAAAGGCCATTCTGATCCCATCGAATCAGTGGATGGATACCAAGCTATCTCCACTGTAGTTGGCTGATATGGATGGGTTGCCTGTCCTTGCACTGCCCTTGGTTCAATTTGGGTTTCACTGACTAGGCCTTAGGTGTTTTAGTCATGTCAAATTGGTAATAGGTGTGCTTTGAGTTCACCTGCTTTCCAATGTACTAGGGGGGATCTCAACTGTTCCAAAAGATTACCTTCCTTGTTTTGTTTGAGGGATATGTTGATTTCAGTGAAGGTGAACATTTCAGTCAAGAAGTGTATGCACATCTCCGTGTTTGGTATTCATTCCCCAGTCACGTTGCTCACGTATTGGTACTATTTGTTCGGTCTCTCTTTGGGTGTTGCAGATAGCATAAAATCACGAGGTACCATCCGAGCAGTGACCCCGTCAATGTCCAAGATGTGTCTATTTTTTAAATTGAGGCACGTTTATCTGATTCATGTTGCCTCTCAACAGATTTTAACCCCTCGTGTCGTATGGATATCGGCCCTGGAATTATTCACGGAGTCAATACCTGAGATGTGATTCTCAGACCTTGTTGGTGCCGTAGGATCATTGATTTCCCACTTGCGCACAGGTTGATTATAGACAGTTATATCTCTGTTATTTCAAACGTCGCCATGACTATTGTATGAGTAGTGGAGGGATACTATACGTTACTCAAGTAAGCCCTCTCTGACGTCATGACCAATTGGCCCACCTGTTGGCTGACGTCGCAATCATAATGACGTAAATCCGTGACGAAAATCGAAAAGTCTGTCACAGAATTGAATGAAGTGTATGTATTTTATAAGTGTACAATTTATTTATTTTATTTGATATTTTGAAACTAATTTGACTGGGAGATGCTGTTGCCTAAGGCGGCAACATCCCACCGTAAAATTGGCTTCAAAATATTTAGCAGTTTCCCTACATATTTGCCTTGAAATTTAGATTCCAAGACTCAAAATGCTACTTCTATCAATAAATCTTTAATTTGTCAAGATGTTTGTAGAAAATTGAGATTTATGCGCAGTGACTGACCATATGCTGGAAAACTGACCACTGAAATAAGATGTGTTTTGACCGGATTGACGAGTAAAGGTTTAATGGTCAGGAAAATCTTAATTTTTCCTTTCTCAGTGTCCATTTGCAGGACGAGTGAAGACTATTTTTTTTAAATTGACCACTTGAATGACTGGATCGGCAACTTAGCCAGTCATTTCCTTGGACATTCTTTAAATAGTCTTCTCTTTCCGCACAATGTACGTGTGTTAGAATCGATTTACTACCTGCGATCCCTAAAATGTAAATTGCAAGGTAACTTTATTGAACACGAGAGTCGACTAATGCGGTAAGCTAAAGAGTTGCGACCAAGTCACGTGATGTCGTGTGAGAGAGACTGAATGATTTTACTCTATGAACACTGAATACACAGAATCTGAATATCAGAAACTGTTGAAGATTTTAAAATTAAATTGACAGGAACCCACTGCTGCCTCTGGGGCAGCAACAGCTCCCACTCAAATTAGATTCCAAATAGTCAACAGAATATATATTGTAGATGATTTTTGTATTTTTTCTTTCGGACTCAAGAGGTTACGCCTAAAATAAGCACTAGACGTTTTAATACACATGCATTCCTGGCTTATAGTAATACAGCATTTAGAATTCACATCGCGTCCTAATGCCATGACGCTAATGTTATTGTCGTGTAGAAGGATAACACAGATGGCTGCCCATTGAACGGGATTAGTTCTGTAAACTTGAATTCACGTGTTATCAATGTTTTAGAAAAATGTCTAGCTTAACGAAGTTTGGTCAACGTTGCTTCGCTAAACCAATTTTCGGATCATGTGTGTGAATATTTCATGAAAGATGGCCAATCATCTTCTAGGGAAACCCAACCCTTCAACTAATATGAATGCTTACAGATTATGCGATGTCTTCAAATACATAATTAGAAGCAACAGTTGTCAGTCAAATTTGGTAATGTTTCAAAATAATTGGCATGAGCCTCATTGCATAATATAGACTGAGTTCAATCTGTACGCACGTGACATACCAAACTATCCGTTGATGAGAGAAACTCGCGGCGCCCACAGTTCAACATTAACGCAATGTTAAACAGAAATGAATTCTGATACAGATACGGAATGGAGTATTTCAGTTCATCCATCAATCAAATGGCATCATAATTAACTAAGTGCGGTGACATAATCAATTGCGTCATGAATGCCGTAGCTAAGTTCGTCACGAATGCTTAATTGATGATGGACTAGGTGTTGTTGTACAAATTGTATGTCTTTCCTGTGTATCTGGGGTGCGAGGGTGGGGACGATGTCTGCATTACAGCGAGAGGCCACCTTTGTACACTGCAGCGATATAGTGTTTTCCTGCTCTTGCATATGTCCCGAGATTGGACCAAGAAAACACCTCTACCGCTTTCTTTCGGATATGTCCGACATGACACACGATATCCGTGATATGTCTTTTCCAAATTGTACCATTGTCGACAAGCTCCATTAGCCTACATGAAATATACACTGACACGGCTTCATTAGCCTAAAGGAAATATAAACTGACACGGCTTCATTAGCCTACATGGAATATACACTGACCCGGCTGCATTAGCCTACATGAAATGTACACTGACACGGCTTCATTAGCCTACATGAAATATACACTGACACGGCTTCATTAGCCTACATGAAATATACACTGACACAACTTTATTAGCCTACATGAAATATACATTGACACGGCTTCATTAGCCTACATGAAATATACACTGACACGGCTTCATTAGCCTACAGGAAATATACACTAACACGGCTTCATTAGCCTACATGAAATATACACTGACACGGCTTCATTAGCCTACAGGAAATACGCACGCTGTCAATCTGTCATCATGCTTTTCAATAATATTGATAGTGTGTATTATTTATGATAATTAGATAGCGAACATTGACACTAATAAATGTCCACACTCCTCAGACAGGATTTGATGGAACCAGATGAGTATGTGCTTATTACCGCAATCGACCGTAAGACAACACTTAACATCCCTTTCAAAACGCATGCTACCCGGCTCCTATACGCGTAATACCAGGTCTACATGGCCCAGTATTGGGCATGTACCGGCCCAGTAAGCTGCGGCCGAGTAAGCAACGTTATTAAAGATAACTTATACGCCATGTGGCAAATCTTACATTGTAAAATTCCGTAATTTGTCAAACGATCTCCTAAAGAGAAACATGTATAAGATTGCTGAATGGATAAACATAAGCTATGCCACGATTTTTTCGGTCAATAGAAGTTGAACATATTTCATTGTAGCTTAAGGCACGGTGATCTGGCACACGCTCGTACAACTTGCCCTTGCCATACAGAATTATTATAACAGCTGATAGATTATTAGAAATATGCCATAAATTGTCAAATAGGATAATTTATTTATTAATTTGGCATCATTTTTGTCCGGATAGCGGTGGTGGTGTTTTAGTTTTAACTTGGCTCCTTAGTGCGTGGACCCAGGCCTTACATTGTGTCATTCCGAAGGAACTCGAGCAGCGCAGTTTTTACCTTGATCACATGGCTGAACAGGGTATTAACCATCTTCATCATATTCAAGCTCATCACTCATCATCATCATTAATTTATCACCATCATCATCATCATCATCATCATCATCATCATCATCATTGTCGTTATCAGCATCATAAATGCTTAATAGTCTGTCAAGGTGTACGAATTGTATCGCTTTACTATTTAATAAACGTCTGGTTAAATATTTTGAAATTAATTTGACTGGGCGCTGTATAAGCAGCAACAGGATGCAGTCAAATTAGTTTCAAAATATTAACAGCTTATCTATATATAGATTTCTGGAAATTGAGATTCAGAGAGTGCAGGGATCGATTAATCCCAATACGGGCAAAGCATGGATGGAGCCTAGCTAGAAATGGAGGGGCATAGCTAAAACTGGACTCCACTATTGTTATAATGATTTCTCAAAGACTGTGTATGCAGATATTGAATATATCATTGCATTTCAAAGCAGCGCTTCATTAACCTACATGAAATAGGCACACTGATAATCCGGCATCGTACTGTTAAATCATATTGATGGTGAGTATTATTGATGACAATTTGAACATTGACGCGAATAAATGTCCATACTCGTCAGACAGGATTTGTCTGAATCAGATGAGTATGTGCTTATTACCGCAATCGACTGAAACACAACATTCAACATAACTGGTATAGTAGGTTATTGGGCCGATACTGGGCCAATACCGGCAAAATAACCTGCGCTATTAGATATACTAGATGGAGGTGATTAATACGTCATGGGCCACAAATTAATTTGTAGAATTTGACTATTTCTCAAATAATCTACCTAATAGAAATATGAATAAGAATTGCTGAATAAGTAGATAAAAGCCTATGGATAAACATAAGCATCATACCCAACGGTTTTTGGATTAATAGAATTAAAGATATTTATTGTAAAGTAAGCGCAATGGAAGCAGGCGCAAACTCCTACACCTTGCCTATTCTATGCAGAATGATTATAAACCGCATGTTATAATAATGATAATTAGTTACCTCTCAAGGATGTAGAATTTTTGTCTTTGTAGGTTTGGTGACCATCTCGGTCACTTCTCCAGCATTAGCTGACTGTTGCTGGCTACGAAGAAACTATTGATTTGATAGGCGTCTATTGAGCCTCTGGTCACAGCTGCCATTCACGCCATATCTAGGTTGGTTTTATTTCAGTATATTATTGGTAACTTAAGCAGCTTTCTACACAGGTACCCATTTATACTCCTCGGTGGAAATCGGCAAGAAGCGAATAAGATTGCCCATGTTTCCAACGACGTGGAGATAGTGCTCGGCTCGGGTGCGAACCTGGTTCTCATGTCTGTTCTTGTGAAGTCACGTGACATCATTGATTCATAGGCCACTAGTATATGGCAGCCCTCCTTTCAGTTCATGTTTGATTGGTGTTTGATGTCGGGGACTAATGTATTATGGGTAAATATTAGTAATGTCGAAGTTGGCTCTATTTGTATTTGGATCCGATTATTCTCTACCAATTAGGGTTGAGTTTTCTTTCCATTAGATATAGATACAGCGTGACAAATCCATATCATAACACATCACACAATAATTCTCCTGATAACGGAACATGCCGACACAATGAGTGAGTCCACTTTTAGCTATATCCCACTTAAGCTCAGCCGAGACTTTCCCCTCGTTGTTGATCGATCGGACTGTAAGTATCCAGTATCCCAATATCAAGGTAGCTATGCAGCTAACCTGTTGAACATTTTGAAAGTAATTTGACTGAGTGCGCTTGCTGACTATGGCAGCACCAGCGTACATTCAAATTAGTTTCAAAACATTCAACGGAATGGTAATTAAGTTAGTAATTAAGATCTCCAATTCGTAAAAATGATGAACTTTTTAAATGTCATATACTTGATTGACAGATTTGAGTCATCCTTTGATCTGCTTAGTTGTGCGCTTGTTCTGCATAGCTGGAAATGTGTTATATGCGCTAATCCTATCTTACTGAACTAATAACTGGATCAATTTCTAGCCATTCCCATTTCTACCTAACATCTGCACACGTTTTATGCGTGTTGTCATAGATTTGGATGGTCAGAGTGTGTTAATAGCTGTGTCATTTGCCCAGCCATACAATTCAGGATCAAGTTCTAGAGGAAGTGTGTCTTCCATTAAACACCACACAATGGTTTGTTGATGGGCCTTTATAACATTCCTTGCAAATGCCTGATTAAGCAGAGAAAAACAGCAGAGTTTGAGTGGTGATGATGAGGCGTGTCCTGTTTTGAATGCTCGTACCTTATGTGTTTCCAATATTTACTCGCTAGAACTGTGTCCATAACAAGTTGCCATAAATTCAGTGGCTTGCATAATCGCACATTCTATCAAAGTTTTCATCATGATAAGAAGTAACAGGGATTGTGATCCAGCTCGTAGAACCTTTATAGCAGAGGCTGACAGCATTTTGTTAACTATGCTTGCATGTTTCTCTACTGCTTTCCAATTGCAATGACTAGTATGTCCTTAAATGGCGATTCCATAGTAACATGACAAATACATCATGTATGCCATTTAAGAAATTACTATCTCACTTCGTGCATCGGTTCAAGCACGCATCATTACCTGCTGAACAAGGATATTGTCTGCTCTGTGTGTTGTTGCCAGATCTGTTGTTGTTGCTACAACACCCATGTTGCTGAACTCGACCTAGGAAGCTTCCTCTCCAAGCAGAACTAATGTATTAATACGGGTATGTGCATGGAAATACATCCTCGGTTAGAAGGTTGACAACAAAGCCTATTTACCTGCTTCCTATTTTCAGACACTCAATAATATTTCTGCGATGATAACTTGCTGTTCGCTTGTAACTGGTGGTCTTGCTACAGTAGATCCGGAACTTCTCGTAACATTGTTCGTACTATAATCACAATACAGATCGAATACTAGGTTACACCCGAATTTCCATTCTCTTTGCAATGTCTCATTTCATGTTTATTGCATAGTGACCAAATGGACAATCTGCGGGTCAAGGGATTATCAAGGTTAGTGCCGAGGCATTTGCAATGAAAACGAGAATGTTACTAGATGGCTCGTGGATAAATAAAATCGTCTTTTAACGATGATTTCGATGTGGTTTCTCTCATTTATCATTTACATAACAGTTACATTAACACTGTGAAGATAATTCATGTGAAGGGGCATCCTTGGTATTAACTTCGGGACATCTAGGCCGATGCCTCTGGAGTAAAAGGTGTGTGTGTGTGTGTGTCATACACTTTAGCGTTTCCGATATTGACATATTTGTTACTACACTGGTTACCACTTTTTGCGAATGGTCTCATGCTAACGTGGAATTTCTGACAGAACTCTTTCATCTGAGTGTTCCCTATTCGCACCGCATCCTTGACATCGACTGCAGAGGTTCCACGTTTTCCTGTTACAAATCATAACATCTGGGTTATTCCCTGGATCAACAGGTCTGTTAGGATTGATGCATTATTCGAGTTCTGCACTCATTGCTTCTCTGTCTCTTTCGTCACAAGCTATTCTTGTCTTCCCTCCCTCCTTGTGTTTGTCAACAGATGCACTGGTATTTTAAATCGTGTCATCTATGGCCAACTCCAAATCATTGCAAGCATGGAAATTCTATACCCACACTTTTTGCGTCTTCAGATTAAACGCTTTATCAATTAGCCCATCAAAACAGAAATCCATTGCTATAGGTACCAAACTCAACATAGCGTATTGCATAAAAGATAGCCATAATGAAGCGGCACCATTAATGGCTACCAATATTGGATTTCCTATGATGTAATTTCGGAATGACCTTATGAATGGTTTAATGGATTCCCTGACTCTTAAAATATCTACCTAGACACCACAATTAGCGTCCTAGATGTATGCAAATCACCAAACTATGTAAATCTAAGCAGTGATAGCACATGTGGTTTGACGTCACAATCAGTTATGTCATGAATGCTGTATCTACGTCCGCCATAAACGCTTGTATGGCTTTATCATTTAATAACCATTTTGTTGAATATTTTGGCAACAACACCAAGTCAAAAAGGGGTACAAAATATTCAACAGCTTACCTGTGTAGTTTTAAGGAAATTGATATTCAAGGAGTGCAGTGGTAGATTGATCCCAACACGGACAAAGCGTGGAGGAGCTGAGCTAGAGATGTGTGGGCTCTAGATAAAACTTGATCCATCCATTGAGCAATAGCGTCATTGAATTTTAATCCTTAGTTTGGTCATCAAATTTCGAATGACCAATTGGAATGCTTGGAAAGTTTTTGGTTAAACTTGCGAATTTCTCGTCAGCATATACGGCTGATTTGTGTAAGCAATTCTGACCAAGTACGACCTCGATCTCCTTCAATCACATAGCATTTAAAAATGCAAATGCAATCAATCGCCAGTTCATCTCGCTCTCTTTCGGGGAGCAATTTTTTACCATTTTGGCAACTCCAGCTAAATTAATTGATTTTATTGAAGTAGGAATATGTATTGGCGTCGGCTAAATTGTAGAAATTCCATGTCTGGCAGCCAAATTTATTACAATTTATTAGTTCAAATGTTGGTACAGCTCAGCTCCATCAATCATGACCATTACATAGCATGTTAAGATTTTATTATCTCTCACAATTGTTGGCCATAGCATAGCTGAACCTCAGCCAGCCATAGTCTAATCAAAGCATGGCATAGTCTTCTATAGCATAGCATAGCATAGCATAGCATAGCATAGCATAGCATAGCATAGCATAGCATAGCATAGCATAGCATAGCATAGCATAGCATAGCATAGCATAGCATAGCATAGCATAGCATAGCATAGCATAGCATACCATAGGTCAGTCATAGCTTAAATATACCCTAGATTAACATTAACCTGCCATATCCTTAGCCTACATGAGCATTGGCATAAACCGTGACTGGCCAAATCGTGTTCTACATTAGCCAAGGCATTGCCTAGCATAAACATTAGTGTAGCGATCGTCTATCGAGCAGAAATAATGTGTTCTCTGGATGAAATATTTCAACTCAAGTAGAAATGGTTCAACTCAAGTAAAGACATTTCAATTCGTTTAAATTTGCCTCTGGCAGCACCAGCAGCTCCCAGTCAAATTAAATGCAAAATATTGAACAGAGTATCTTAATGAAAAATAATGTCATCAATTACATCACATACAATTCTTATTATACATCGTGACGGACTTTTCGATTTTCGTGACAGAGCTATGCGTCATTATTGTTTATAACGTCAGATAACCTGTGACGTTTTTCTTTAGGACGTCAGATGTCAGATGCTTGAGTGGCAGATCGGATTCCTCCATTCAATCACATCCTGTAATAACACAATTTCAATGCCCATTTATCTCTATAAATTCCCATGATCGCACCTCCTTCTATCCATGCACTGTGTTGCTTTATATTTGGACATATTACAAGTAATAGTGTCTAAACTTTCAATGGTGGAATCCAGTTTTAGCGAAACGCCACCGACATTTCGCCCGTGTTGGAATCGATCGGTCCCTGACTATCGATTTCAAGAAAATTATGCAGGTAAGCTGTTGAATATTTTGAAACTAATTTGACTGGCAGCAACAACACCCAGTAACATAATATTTCTTACATTGCAAATGTTTTGGTATTTGGTAATTTTGTGTTCAAAGTGGTATACTGCCAGGGTTTCTCATCTGGCTGTTTTGATACTGTAGAATGAGGGTATAACTATACTGCCAGCGTTTCTCATCTGGCTGTTTTGATACTGTAGAATGAGGGTATAAGCTAATTATTAGTCCAGATCATCAGCCTAGATATTTATTAATTTAAACTGTATACAAAAACGTTTCCTAAGCATTCATGTTGTTATCATAGGCAGCAACAAATCCCAAAAATTGGTGAATATTTTGAAACTAATTTGACTGGGACACAATCAAATTAGTTTGAACATATTTAACATAGCGTATTTCCTGTATTTTTTTTTAGGAAATTGAGATTCAGAATGTGCATGGAGCAATTGATCCCAACATGACTTAGCTAGGAATTGGAGGGGCATAGCTAAACCTGGAGTCCTTCATTGAAGGTACATTCTTAACCCTAAAATACAATATATGGCATCTTATAGTGTCTATATCACAACATTTTCCAACGGACGCACCTCTAGACAAATCCCTAGTACCGACCCCTCAGAATGTAAATTTACACCACTCACTATAGGCGGCAATATTAGGCAGCCATGTTAGTTTCAAAAGATTCAACAGAATATTCCTAACGTAATAAAAGGAATTGGCATGGAATCGCCTGATGGATCGAATAACTGCACGAAGAATTGTAACAAAGATTTCAAGCTTGTTGGTGATATTGTTCTGGTTACAGTCAGATCGCATCCATTATTTGAATTTGGATAATGTTACTGAATCTATGGAGTTAAGTTGCCTTTCTATATTCAACATCAAAGGAATGTCCAGTGGGTTCTTACAGAAGCGATATCACGTGTGAATCGACTGATTGTTTTGTGTTCCGGCATCGTTTGATAAACTCTAAAACGCATCCTTCCTGAATTTCAGATAGCCAGAGGGTAACGAGTAATACGGCCATTACACAGATTTCTCTGGGAAGAAGTGTATTATTGTTGTTGAAACGTTTCATGTACTTATCATTCTCTGATTGCGAATAGTCATCAAGAATATTTAGCTTGAGGTGTAGGCCTATCATATACATACCTCATACGCCTACCTACGTGTCTGCAAACACGCACGCACGCACGCACGCACGCACTCACGCCCGCACGCACGCCCGCACGCACGCACGCACGCCCACACTCACGCGCACGCACGTACGCACTCTAACGGGTACACGCTCATGCCTACGTGCACACAGATTCAAGCAGATGCACATACTCGAACCTGCGCGGGTGCACGCGCGCAAGCATGGATGCTTGCGTGCACACACACGCACGCACACGCACGCACGCACACACACACGCACGCACGCACGCACGCACGCACGCACGCCGGCACGCCGGCACGCACGCACGCACGCACACACACAGGCGCGCGGCATACGTACACTTCCATAGGCACACTCACACATGCATACGTCACACGCCGGTATACACTAATACGTCCCTGTACACGCGCACACGCGCGCAGGCACACCCACGGACACATTCAGAAACTATAATATTGAACGTGTGAATTATTCTGTCAGGATGGACCAGCTGACACAAGACTACATCCAAATTCTTCCTGAATGTAAATCCGATTTGTCTCTCAAATATCTGACGTCATAAGCAAAATACAACACTTGTTTGCTGAGGTCACGATCAAGTGGCGTAGTTCTGAGATAAGAGATAAAGGTCCCACTATGAACGTCTGAATTTTACATCTTTTGCAAATTTGCAAAATATTGAGTAATAAACATTATGTTGAGTAATTAGAATCTATTAGAGGTTCCCAGTTCTTCCATCAATCATATGACGTCATAATCAACTGCGTGGTGTGTAACACGATGTCATATATAATTACGTCATGAATGGTGCAGCTATGTTCGCCACGAACGCTTAATTGATGACGGACTAAGCGTTGTTGTACTACTTGTATGTCTTTGCTATTTAATAAACATGTTGTTGAATATTCTGCCATCGGCAGCAACAGCACCCAGTCAAATTAGTTAGAAAATATGCAACAGCTTACCTGTGTGGTTTTCTGTAAATTGAGATTTAGAGAGTGCAAGGATCAATTGATCCCAACATGGGCAAAGCGTGTGTGAAGCATGAATGCTATAGATGGGCGGGGCATAGCTAAAACTGGATTTCTCCATTGTTATAGCGACTGCTCAAAAACTGCTTATACAGATATTGAATATGCCAATGCATTTAAAAGAAGAGCGGATTGTCCCAACACTGTTTTGTGTCAATTCGTGTCAATCTGTCTGATAATAGCAATATTGATAGGTGCATTAATAGAAATGCAATCCGTAGCGACGCTGACAGGGCATTAATAGAACAGATTTCTTTGTAGTCTGACACTAAACCATTTTTAAAATCATTATTATATTATTTATATCAAAGTAAGCAAATACCATGATTTGCAGATCCAAACAAAAGTGTATTAGTTTGATTTGTGTCACGACTGGCATGTACTATTTCAATATCTCGTGGTAGTGGTTTCAATCTGGAAATATGTACAAATAATGGTTATTAATTGGATTGAAGATAGAAATTGTGAGATTTACTCAGATCAGTAGAGCTGTGACATGGTATATAAATAGGTAGCATCGACTAACACTTTGCATGCTGAATGTCCACAATCTGAATTCTAAGGTACATATGCAGGTAAGCTGGTGAATAATTTGAAACAAACTAACATGAACATATCCTAGTCAAATTGATTTCAAAATACCCAAAATAATATTTATTAAACCGTAATGTATATTTGAAGCTGACCAAATTGCCATCGTTGATGCAATAATATGGAATGAAATGCAAAGCTCCCTCTTTGACATCGGTTTAAACCCCAGCCCGCCACCAATCACCTCTCCATAGTCCACGCGCCCACACACACACCCACCCACCCACCCACCTACCCATCCACCCATATTCCCTCAACCCAGCCGACCCCGCTATATGCTATTGAACATGTACTAGAGGAGTCACTAACGGTGAATACAGAATTCGATCGATGTGCTATGAGTAAGTGGGGGTGAGGGGAGCAGTTGTGCCGGCTCAAAAACACTAAATAACTGCACTACTGTAAGAAGCTGCCTTGATACACTGCCGCTATATATTGTTTTCGTGCTCTCATATACGTCCCGAGATTGGACACGATATCTATGAGTGACAATGTTTCAGGAACCCAACATCGCTTTCAAATATATGAAACAAAGTACAAGCCTCACATTGATTATCCAGCGGCAACCCTCAAGTGCAAATTGGTTTCTCAAACACAACCCACTTTACAGATATTCTAACACTCATTGTTAATATCAAATCCTCACCAAACATTATGTTGCCGACAACCAGGAAAACACCTCTACTGCTTTCGGAAATGTCCGACATGACATATTATATCGGTGATATTTCCTTTCTAAGCTGTACCATCGTCGACGCGGCTTCATTAGCCTACATGAAATATACACTGACACGGCTTCATTAGCCTACATGAAATAGACACGCTGTCAATCTGTCACCGCTATGTTAAATCATATTGATGGTGAATATTATTGAAGACAGTTTGATCGCGAACATTGACGCTAATAAATGTCCATACTTGTCAGACAGGATTTTACCAAACCAGGTGATTATGTGCTTATTACCGCAATCGACGGAAACACAACGTTCAACATAACTGATAAAGCAGGTTTTCGGGCCGCCACTGGGCCTATACCAGCCCAGTAACAGGCGTTATCAGAGATAACTTTTGTAAGTCGACTAATGTGGAGATTTAAAGAGTTGCGAGCGAGTTACCTGATGTTGTGATTTTTTGTTTTGATCCTGATTTTACTGTTTGAACACTGAATGCCCAGTATTTGAATTTCAATATAACTAGGATTATCCAGGTAAACTGTTGACAATTTTTAAAGTAAATTGACAGGAAGCTGTTGCAGCCGCCGTCAAATTAGCTTCAAAACAGTCAACGGATTATTTTTTACATTATAGATAATTTTAGTATTTTGTCTTTTGGATGCAAGGCGTGAAACCTAAAATAAGCACTACGCGTTCTAATACACATGCATTCCTAGCTTCTAGTAATACAGCATTTAGACGTTTGGTCAGAGTTGTTCCGCTAAACCAGTTTTCGGATCACGTGTGTGAATATATCATGAATGATGGCCAATCTTCTTCTAGGGAAACTCAGCCCTTCATTTGATGTGCAATGCTTGCTGATATTCAGCAGCTTACCTGTCTATTTGTCTGGAAATTGCGATTCAGAGAGTACGGGAATCGATCGCTCCCAACACATGCAAAGAGTATGTGGAACTTAGTTAGGGATGGGCGGGGCAAAGCTATAACTGGATTCCTCCATTGCATCACGAAGGGAATAATATGGAATATATTAAACCGTTTTAGTACGATAAAACATAGACATATGGAATGAGCCGCCTTTTAAGGTACAGTTTAAGCGAAACACAACTTTTAATAGCAGGCCAATTAAAATTGGTCTTTTCGCATCTTTCATTTCCCGTCATTCTTGGATTTCATTGGCAGAAGTGGCATCAATCATAAAATATCCAATTAATGTTATGATTCCCAGTATAGAAGATGCAAAATAGTCTATGACACCAAACATCAACCGAGAACCCGAAAGAGCAGATACTAAATGATATGTACAAAATTATAAATATTTCGAATCAACGGTGCGGCCAATAAATATCCACCGGAACATTTTTTTTTCAACATACTCGCAGTCGTTTAGATTCACCCTATAAAGATGTATTGAATTTGTTGTTCCACAGGTTGAAATGGTCAAATAACTTTTCCGGGCACCGACTAGTTATGCCCCGTCCATTTCTAGCTAAGCTCCGCCCATTTTTGTGCATGCTGGAATCGACTTAATATATATGCTGAATTCCGAATTCACAGAATCGCAATTTCAAGAAACTTATGCAGTTAAGCTCGTTATTATTTTGAAACTGATACGACCGGGGTTTCTTTCTGCCTTTAGTAGCATCAACATATCCCATACAAATTAGTTTCACAATAATCAACAGAATGTCTGGTTATTGTAAATTCACAAAAGACATACAATTCATAAACTTTGATGACGGTTCTTTTGAGTTTTGTGATGGTTCACCGTCATCTTGATCGTGATATCAACTAACATGTGACTATTTTATTCTGACGTCATATACGTGAGTGACAGATTGGCTGTTTCGATTCCCAGTAACAAAACCAATAAAGCTGAACCTGTTCTTGAGCGAGGAACACGTTAAATATTTGAAGCACATGATAGTCGTAAGCCTATATCCTTGACTTGTATTAGCTAATTTGTAGCCAAACTTCCGGCAAATGAGATAACGTTTCTAGCCGAGGCTCCTGAGGATTATGATCTCATGAAAACCATTCTGATCATAAGTCTCACGTGATTGATTCCAGATTAAATCTCGTCATGTTGTGTCAGATGATAATGTGTGAGGGAGCACGTTGTGCTCTACAACAAGACTATTGTAGCGTGGCTGTATATCAGCTTCGTAATGAATGACGTAGCTAAGTCCGTCAGGAACTATTAGAAATCCGTCAGTTGTACAAATTGTATGTCTTTACTATTTAATAAACATGAATATTTTTAAGCTAATTTGACTGAGAGATGTTGTTGCCATATTAAATCAAATTGGTTTCGAAATAGTCAACAGCTTACCTGTATTGTATTTTGAAAATTGAGATTCAGGTGGTTCAAGTTTCGATAGATCCTACCACTGACAAAGCGTGGGCGGAGCTTAACTAGAGATGGGCGGGGCATAGTTTAATGTGGGTTCATCCATTACACTAAGACAGTTTGCCTCAGTACAGACTATTCCATCTAGTAACAAACTATTCCATCGAGTAACAGACTATTCCATCCAGTAACAGACTATTCCATCCAGTAACAGAGTATTCCAGCCAGTAACAGACTATTCCATCCAGTAACAGACTATTCCATCCATTAACAGACTATTCCATCCATTAACAGACTATTCCATCCAGTAACAGACTATTCCATCCGGTAACAGACCATTCCATCAGGTAAAAGACTATTCCACCCAGTAACAGACTATTCCATCAGGTAACAGAGTATTCCATCCAGTAACAGACTATTCCATCCAGTAACAGAGTATTCCATCCAGTAACAGACTATTCCATCCAGTAACAGCGTATTACATCCAGTAACAGACTATTCCATCCAGTAACAGACTATTCTATCCAGTAACAGACTATTCCATCCAGTAACAGCGTATTACATCCAGTAACAGACTATTCCATCCAGTAACAGACTATTCCATCCAGTAACAGACTATTCTATCCAGTAACAGACTATTCCATCCAGTAACAGCGTATTACATCCAGTAACAGACTATTCCATCCGGTAACAGACTATTCCATCAGGTAAAAGACTATTCCATCCAGTAACAGACTATTCCATCCAGTAACAGACTATTCCATCCAGTAACAGACTATTCCATCCAGTAACAGACTATTCTATCCAGTAACAGACTATCCCATCAGGGAAAAGACTATTCCATCCAGTAACAGACTATTCTATCAGGTAAAAGACTATTCCATCCAGTAACAGACTATTCCATCAGGTAAAAGACTATTCCATCCAGTAACAGACTATTCCATCCAGTAACAGACTATTCCATCCAGTAAGAGACTATTCTATCCAGTAACAGACTATTCCATCAGGTAAAAGACTATTCCATCCAGTAACAGATTATTCCATCAGGTAAAAGACGATTCCATCCAGTAACAGACTATTCCATCCGATAACAGAATATTCCATCCAGTACCAGACTATTCCATCAGGTAAAAGACTATTCCATCCAGTAACAGACTATTCCATCAGGTAAAAGACTATTCCATCCAGTAACAGACTATTCCATCCAGTAACAGACTATTCCATCCAGTAACATATTATTCCATCTGGTTACAGTCTATTCCATCCAGTAACAGACTATTCCATCCAGTAACAGACTATTCCATCCAGTAACAGACTATTCCATCCGATAACAGACTATTCCATCAGGTAAAAGACTATTCCATCATTTCGCTTTCATAACTGTTGTCTAACATATTACATGGCTATGTATGTAGATATTCCAGAGAAATCGTGGTAACAATTAATGAATAATGTTACCGTTTCGCTGAAAAACCACGTAATCTTCATATCATCCATGGGGACATGTGGAGTTCGTTCAATTAGTATGCTGGGAATTGGTCTCCATGGTAAAATGGTCTCAAGCCGTAGACATTCTTCAAAGACATATGTGGGACATAGTTATAATAATGGTGGTGGTGGTAATTGGGTGGTTATGGTGGTTATGGTGGTTGGGTGTAGTGGTGATGGATGGAGGTGCTGTTGGCGGTGGCTGCGGTGGTGGCTGTTGCGGTGACAGTAGTGGCGGCAGAGGCGGCAGCAGTTATGGCAGTGTGGCGGTTGTGGATGCAGTGGCGGTTTTGTAGGTAGTGGCGGTGGTTGGGTGGGGCGGGACGATGGCAGTAGGCAGTGATGGTGATTGTGGCTGTGCTGGCGGCGGCGGCAAGGGAAGTGGCGGAGGCGACGGTGGTTGTGGTAGCGTGGTGGTGGTGATGGTGGTAATAGTTATGGTGCTGTTGTTGTTGTTGTTGTTGGTGGTGGTGGTGGTAGTGGTGGTGGTGGTGGTGGTTCTGATGATGATGATGATGATGATGATGATGATGATGATGATGATGATGATCTTATAGCGCAATGGAATGGAATGTAATCAAGCTGGTGCAATGTAATGCAATGTACGTGTATTTAGTTTTGTTAAAACCTTTGAACCGAATAAAACAGCAAATTCACATACGATTTACAAAATATTGTGTTTGATATTTTGAAACTAATTTAACTGGAAGCGCTTCATGTCAAATTAGGTGCATAATACTCAACAACTGACATGTATAGCGACCATGAATTTCGAAACCTTGGAATTCAGGGTGCAAAGGCTTAAATTTATTTTAGTATATGTGCTTCTTTGCATCGCAATAAGAATGGTCTTTGTTCCGCATACATCAGTACTGAAGAGATACCCAGAAATAGTATCCAGCCCGGTGTTTATATTGTTATTCACATCTACAATCAATCCCGGGAAGGGGGCGTGTATACGCGCAGAGGAACTCGTATCAAGGTGGAAACCAACTGTCATTACATCGATTCTCCTGCTCCTGGCTACAAATAATTGGTCAGAGGTGAAAACAATAGTCTGGACAGCTCTGCTAAACTAGCACTTCCGCATCTATAACGGATGTGAAGTAATCAGTATCGTTATAGCACGAAGTCGAGTGCCACGAGCATCACTGGTATAGTTTAAGTACACCTGGATAATTGTTTTTTGGCAGCACATGTGAGCCATCTATTGATCAAAGGTTTGGGACAATAAATGTGTGATGTATGTGCTAAATCTTCATGAACCGGTCACCTATAGAATGTATGTTAGGGTATAACACAGATAAATAATGCATTAGAGTTAATTGAATGTTAGTTGGATAAGAAAACATGGGATTGAGTGGCAATTGAACCCACAGACGTGGCATCCAACGCCTGTCCATGAAGCACGTTGCCATGCCTCATTTACTATAGTCACCCGGTCGGTGAGCTATTAACATACATTTCACATGCCGTACTTAAATTACAGTATAAAGATAACCTTTTATACAAGTGTTTTGTTGGATGCACAGATATACATGGCTTGCGCAAGCGTAGAATCAATTGTGTGTCCCAGCTCGAAGCGATGATATCATGGAAGTATATCGTTTCCCCCTTTCGTGCAACACTGGGCACGGGGTAAAGCAAGGGAAGAGTTTATTGTCATTAAATAGCTGCACATTTCACCACAACGGAGCAACGTTAATCTGCAATTAATGTAATGTCTTTCATAGTGACAATTTGTCCAATACGACCACCAACCCAACAATTTGAAATGGATTCATTATACCCTTGATAATAGAACAAATGGTAATCTAATTCAAACGATACAGTCTGGCCACATTCACAATTACAGAACATGCCGGGAATATGGACTTCATAGACGAGGAAAAGAAATATATTGACGAACGACTCCCGAGAGCTTCAGGCAAACTAATGTATGATAATCTCTTAATGAAAGAATCCAAAATAGAGTCCATCCATAGACACCTATCAACAAAGCATGAAGCTAAAGAAAATGGCAATCCACCTCGTAGCAGCGAACCATGGATGAAAAGCAAAATCCTGGGCCCACTGCTCTATAGTACCTCTGACAGTGATGCACGCGGCATCATGGGGAGCATAGCTTTCAATTTCTTCTGGATATGGATTGGCAGAACAAAGATGCCCTTGACAAAAAAGACTGCTTTTTTACAACGCAACCTGCGCATCCTTCATTCTGTGCGACTGCAACAGCAGCTGCTTGACAGTTCCAGAGCAGTTCTAAACAAACTTGATGCCTGCCATCTCAAACACGTCTGTACCATGACTAGACACGGATGACACTATAGAAGATGTATAATACATAGCCGATATCCATAAAATATGCTCCATGCTTGGCCATGTGCTAACCCTAATAACGCAGCTCAGTGGGTAGATGCCAGGCTGATACGTCTCCGTCTACATTAGTGGCATGGTATCGGGCCAGCTACTGGCCCAATTCACATGTTTTCGATTCGTGATCTGGTTCCGGCAACTTTTGTTTGACGCTTGATTCATAAAGTACACACATTAGAGCCATGAAAGATGGATGATATGGATGCTCTCATTTCTCTTGTCGACGCGAAGATTTAATTTGGCACTGTGAAGATAATTCATGTGAAAGTATATCCCTTGTATTAACTTCGTGACATCTAAGCCAATGACTCTCAAGTAAAAGGCGTTTGTGCCACACACTTCAGTGTCTCCAATACAGATATGTTTGTTAGCCTGGTCAGTACTTTTGGCGAATGGTATCATGCCAACCTGGAATTTTCAGCCCTATCGCACCTGATCCAGGCATCGACCGCAGAGGTTCCATGTTTTCCTGTCATAATCTTAAGCGTAATATCTAGGTTATTCCCTGGAACGATAAGTCTGATAGGATTGATGCACTACTCGAGTTCTGCACAGATGGCCTCTCTGTCCCTTTCGTCACCAGCTTGTCTCGCTTTCCCTCCCTCCTTGTGTTTGTCAACAGATGCACTGGTATTTTCAATCATGTCGTCCATGTCCGCCTCCAAATCATTCCAAGCATGGAGACTCGATGCCCACACTTTATGTGTCTTGGGCTTCAGCGTTATAACAATTATCGCGCCAGGAGCATGGCCTTACCACAGGAATGTGGTCTAGACAAACATGTATGCCACTCTAAATTCCATCGCAACAAGCCACGCTGGTATCTCATGGCATGCTCTCCTTTTATGAAGCGAGCAAGAATCTCTTTTATGTACCTCCATAAGTGCCTCCATGGAATATAAGTAACACACACCATATTTCGCAGAGTGCATATGACCAGCCACAAAGAAGTACACAATCATATGTAATTCTTGATGCAGCGGCCAATCACCCTCTCATTCAGCCTTCACAAACATCGTGATCATGAAAACTGTTTTAACAAACATGTTTATCCACCAGTTGGACATTCTTGCTCACTTTAGATAGTTCTCCTAGAACCGTCATCAAATCTTGTTTTGACTCTACCAAGTTGCTAGAGCGAACAACTTAGGGCATTTCCTCAACAAGCATACATATGGCTTGAATCTCTGAGGAAATCTGTTCTCAGTCAGTGGTTATTAAAGAGTTGGGGGTAGAAATCCATTGCACTAGGTACCAAGATCAGCACAGCTTATTGCATAAATAACAGCCGTCGTGAAACGGTACCATCATTGGTTCCCATATTGGATACCTTATGATGTAATTTCGGAATTATCATATGAATTGTGTTATGGATTCCTTGACCCGCATAACTTATATCTAGACACCAAAATTTGCATCCTAGATTTATACAAATCAAGAAACTATGAAAATCTAAGCAGTGGCAGTTATATACAATATTTTAATGAATAGAGGAATCCAATCTGTCAGTCAAATATATGTCGTCATTACTTCACTTGTAAGTTGACGTTGCAATCAGTTATGTCATGAATGTGGTATCTAAGTCCATCATAAACGTTTAATAATCCGTTAAGTTGCACAAATTGTATATCTTTTCTATTTAATAACTTTTCTGTTGAATATTTTGAAACTAATTTAACTGCACCTGATGGCAGCAGTGGATGTTAATTCTTTAATCTGGACGACATCAATTTGGAATGACCAATGAGAAAGTTTGGGCAATTTTAGTTTAACATGGCAAATTTCTCGTCAGCATATACAGCTGCTGCTTTCACTCATATAGCGTTTAAAAACGCAAATGCAATCAATCGCCAGTTCATCTCGCTCTCCTTCAACATTTTGGCAAACCCGGCTAACTTAATTGATTTTATTGAAGTAGGAATATGTATTGGACGTCATCGGTTAAATTGTAGCAATTCCATGTCTGGCAGCCAAATGTATTGCAATGTATTGGTTCGATATTGTTGCAGTTCAACTCCATCAATCATGACCACTACACAGCGTGTGGAGATTTCGTTATCTTTCACCATGTAAGGCCATAGCCTAGCGCAACCTCAGCCAGCCATAGTCTATTGATAACATGCCAGAGTCTCCCTTAGCATAGCATAAGCCAGTAATAGCCTCAATATACCGTCGAGTTAACTTACCCTAGCCACGACCTATCATAACATTAGCCTACATATACATTGGCATAAACATTGTGTGGCCTAATCTTATCCTAGGTTAGCCTAGCCATTTCCTAGAATAAACCTTAGAGTAGCTATAGTCTATTGAGTAGAAGTAATTTGTTCTCCGGGTTAAATATTTCTACTCTAGTTGACCTATTTAAACTGGAGTTGAAATCGAAATCGAAATTATTTTAGCTTCAGTAAAAAATTCCAACTCCAGTAGAAATGTTTCAACTCATATACGCATATTTCAACTCGTGTAGATTTGCCTCTGGGAGCAGCAGCATCTCCGAGTCAAATTAGATTCAAAATATTTAACAGAATGTCCTATTTAAAATTAAAGTCATCAAATACATACAATTCTAATAAATACATCATGACGAACTTTTGGATTTCAGTGACGGAGCTATGCGTCATTATTTTGTTTGTAATGAGAGGGGGCCATTATTTTCTTTATGACGTTAGATGTTTGAGTAGTAACAAATCGGATCCCTCTATTCAATCACTTCCTACCCTAACTCAATTTCATGGCGTGTGTACGATTGTAAACCAGAGGCACTGTCAATGGAGGAATCCAGTTTTAGATACGCTCCGCCCATCTTTACTTAAGCTCCACCCACACTTCGACCATATTGGGATCGATTGATCCCTGAACTCCCTGACCAACAATTTCCATAAAACTATACAGATAAGCTGTTGAATGTTTTGAAACTAATTTGACTGGGTGCTGTCGCTGCCTTTGGCAGTAACAGCGCCCAGGCAAATTAGTTTCAACATATTCATCAACATATGTTTGTTAAATAGTAATGTCATACAAGTCGTACAACCTGACAGACTATTAAGCTATTAAGACAGGACTAAATCCAGGCATTCATTACGTAATTGGTTTTGACGTCAGTCTACACGTCACGCAGATGATTATGACGTCATCTGATTGACTGAGAAACTCGATTCCTCCATTGCATTCAACGCGGGTCCGAGTAAAGATGATAATAGCGAAGATGTCACAAATGACTGCTCGCTCTCAATTCAAAACATAATTTTGTAAGTTTGAATTCCCAGGTCCAAAATTCCAAGGTAACTATGCAGCTATATGCTATTGAATATTTCGAAGCCAATTTTACTGGGGCTGATGCTGCCTCTATAACACCAACAGGAATATTTATGAAAGGTCTTTGTCTAAAATTGAAATTAATAAATCTCTATGCGGTTGTTCACTGGCAGATAATCTAGTTTAATCTTCATTCTACAGCGGCACAACAGCTAGATTAGAAAAGCTGGCAGTATAGCACATTGAACACAAAATACCAAATACGATAAATCGCACACCCGCTGGCGCGCGCACGCACGCACGCACGCACGCACGCACGCACGCACGCACGCACGCACGCACGCACGCACGCACACTGGTGCAATCCCATTTTCGCCCATCATGGGCGAGGGCATACACATCTTAATATAGGACAAAGGTGATAATGCCAAGATGATGTATCATACGCTTTTCTGTTAATTTAGTAAATTTTATATTTCGTTGGTGAAAAGGTTGACCATGCGGATGTGATTAATCATTTCTGTCTAAGGCAACAATGTCTTCCAATCCAATTATGTTCAAAATATCCAACAGAAGATTTCTTACACCTTGTTCAAAATTGTGCCAATAGCACGTCCTGTTTTTGATTTGGAAACATGGTAACCTATTTCTGATCTGCACTGTATGTGTTTTGAGAGGTACACGCTATAGCGACAAGAAACTGTACCTAATAACACATTCATACGCGCGGACGTAGCTATACGAACAGCACAACAAGTTTAAAATTATATTTATTTGATACATTTTAATACTAACCCTTTAGTAGTAGTGTCGGGCTTAAAATGATACCACCTCCCTCAACCGGCCGCCGTTCGGCGATCCGTGGCCCCCACCGCACTCTCAATCCCTTGGCATAGGGTTGCATGTGGTTGGTGTAGGCCTCTAGACGGAGGCTCCAGGGTTGCAGGTGATTGGGGTATGCCTCAAGATGGAGGCCCCCAGGGATTGAAAGGGCGGTGCGGGCCACGGATCACCGAACGGCGGCCAGTTGAGGGAGGGGGGTTGTATCATTTTAATCCTGACACTACTAATAATGATGCCACCGCCCCGCTGCATGGCCTGCCGGATCCGTGGCCTCCACCGCCCTCTCAAGCAGCGGAGACCGCGGGGTACCACCTCCGTGGCCGCCGGATCCGTGGCCCCCACCATCCTCTCAATCCCTGGGGCATAGTTTGTTGAGATGGAGGTAGTTTCACACTACTACTACCAGGGTCTGAACGCCCATTTAGAGACAAACCTCAACAGTGATATAAACCACTGATCGCCATCAACCAAAGGGGCGGCCTCTCTCTCGCTCTCTATTCTGTGTAGGCTCAGACAAACACGTAGCCCCTGCCAGAGTCGCATTGGCATGATGGAACCACACATAGTGGCTTCCATCTACCTTGACAACGCTCACCTGGGAGGATGCTAAAGTGATTAGCAGTTGAACCACGGCAGATTCAGTTCACATGTTACGCAGAGAATCGGGTGCTGAGCAGGGGTCTCCAGCAGGCAGCCACGTCCTACCCTCTTCACCCCATAGAAGTGGCAGACAGACTCGATCCCTTTACGTGGCTGAAAGTGGTCGTAAATGTTTCTCCGCAAGGGGTCGACCCAAGGGTTGTACTGGAGGTCATCCCGGAAGTGGGCGCACCTGGCATCCAATATCATGGCAGTCTCAGCGCCCTGTGGCACTGCTGTAGACGACAGCACAAGCAGTATGATGAGAATCATGGCTATATATGAAGAGTTAAACTGAACAGATTGAACCCCTAGAGAGATATCTGTGCCAGATCGAGCCCTGTTCCATCCGGATCGATAGTGATCTTCATCCTTTCAGGGGCAGGGGCTAGCTGCTTCACTCTGCCGCCGGCTAAGAAATGTAGCTCCAGGACTATATACTCGTTTGCAGGCTAGTGAGTCCGACTTGCTGAAGCAGTTTAACAGCACACTTGACTTTGGAGACATGTGACACACCATCTACCCGTAGGGTGCCCTCCTGGAGGTTAACAACTTCTTCTGGTCCATCGAATGGACGACGCAGCAGGAGCTTTCCACCTGTAACCCCGATCCGGTGACCCACCCTCGTCAGGGAGACACCTTCACCCATGTAGGTGAGGAATGATGATCCCTGATTGTAGAGCTTTCGAACTGTTCCATCCTTTTTCACAACAGTGGAGAGGGGAGTAACCTCTATGTCAATATCTGCGGGAGGCCTATATAGGGGCAACCATGTTTGCCAGTCACCCCCATCACCAGCGCGGTACCACACTTCATTCTTCTCAAATATGAACAGAAGGGTTTTTGCCAGGGTCAATAGCAGGACATCATGGGCTATCGGCAGGGCACCGCTCAAATAGGGTTTGACCAGATGAAAGCTGAAGTTGTTATTTAGGGTGTAGATGTCTACCACCTCTGTATCCGAGAGCTCAATCAACGGCTCGAGGATGTACTTCCTCTTCGGGAAATCGTACCGAAACACGATCTTGTGGCCATCTATGTTGTGACCCAGGCGCTTCTTTGACACATCCTTGAGGTCTATGAGCAGCTCCATCCCATCACCACCAATGGGGTGGAGGGAGAATGCCTTTGAGTTTGCTTCGTACTGTAGGGTGAATGGCTTGCCATCGCGCTCTTCTACCTTGGCAGCATCAACTGCGTACATATCTACAAGGTCAGCAAGACCAGTCGAGTGAGCAAATATGGGTTCCATAGCACGCTATAGGAGGGGTTTAAACAGGACATATAACCATGCTGATTGTCCGAGTGCTGCTCTCCGGTGGTGAGAACGTAATCTCACCCTCTCTAGAGGGGAGGCGAGTTGTACAGTACTGTGTAGAATGGGTCCTCTTCGAGGTGCCCCACCGGGGCACAAAATACATACACGCCAATGTGCTACATCAACCTCCGGACAGTGCACACGGCATCTCACTAGTAGAAGTCGGCCGGAACGTGATAGAGTATCTCCCAGGTGCCAACAGCAACCTATGGAAAGCTATCAGTCCTAGCCTGTTCACACCTGTAAATCACCTGTTTAACAGCCCCTCCATTAACATATATGCCAGCACAGATGGGGTATCAGACGCCCATTTAGGGTTTACCTTCTTATTACTCATTGACCTGACATGATATCACACCAGGAATATCTGACCTTTGCCGAGATGATGAAGAGCCCACTACAGGGTTGCCCCTTCATGATCCCTGCACAGATGCTCGCACAGCAACAGATCTGTCAACAAGAAGGAGAGTGACTACAGTGGAAGAGCTGCTATCAACAGAATGTGAGCATTGCAAGGAGGCGAAAGAACTGTGAAGGTTCCCGATCCTGGAGGAGAGTAAGCGGGACGATGTCCTCACATACGATGATGAGCCAGATGTAGCAGAGACGACGGATGATGCAGTAGAGACTGCAGACGAGGATAAGCCAGATGTAGTGGAGACCGCGGACGATGCAGCAGAGACCGTGGATGAGGATGAGCCAGATGCCATACAGTGGGAAGAGGAGACGGTGCAGAATTGTAAGGCCATGAAAGCCATCCAGCGGCGGACCTACTATCTTGGTCATAAGGTGAAGTTCCAGATGTCACGTCTCAGAAAGCTACTGGCACACGACATAGTGCCGGATGACCTCTGTTTAAGAGACGTCTGTCTCTACACCAGCAAGCTTGCATGGTTCGCCAGGCTCACCAAATGCACCCTTCTATCACTCATGAGCAGATTCTGCAGGTGATGCAGGTTTAATCTCCTGGTATACTATGGCGAAATCAGAGTGGCGAAAGCAACCAGAAATATACCCCTCCATGACGGCTGATGAGGGCGGTACCATCCACGGCTGGCGACTCCATCAGATAGATACCATCAGACAGAATCTCGTCCATGCGGCAGAAAAGTACAGCAGAACGTGCAGGCGATATAAGACAGCCTACAACGTCCTCGCGTGTACAACCACAGCTGCGGGTGTGATTGGAGTCAGTGCTGGGGTGGCAGGTGTGGTCACTCTCGCTACAGGGCTGGGGGCCATCATCACCATCCCGCTGGGTGGCGTGACACTAGCCATCACTGTTCAGGCCACGGGCTTGGGGGTGGCGCAGCGGCAGATCACAAGGAGGCTGGAGAAGCACGCTAAGTACATGGCACTGGCACAGAGTATGCTTCGGACTATCGACGAGTCTGTCAGCAAAGCTCTCGAGGATGGCCAGGTCACCGATGAAGAGTACCACCATATATTGACGGTCCAAGCACTGTACCGCACGAAAAACCTGAAGTGCAACAGCAATACCTCAAAGGCTCCAGCAGGTCGGGTGATATGGAGGAGTTAAAAAACGAGATGTTATGGCGAGATCACCTCGCTGGACTCTTGAGTAGAGACGACTACAAATAGTGTGCTGCCTGTATGGTAGCCTTAAGAACACCAGTATAGATAGCCTTCTCACTGAACCTCAAGACTGTCATCTGGAGCCAAGTGGCCCTCCTGGGTACACCCTTGACTGGCCTGAGAGGTCTACTGGATGATATACCAGAGCTAACACCGTTCTCCATCACAGTGGATGGACGGTCCCGAACCAGTTTCTCCGTCAACCCACGACCGCTGACCAACCGCCCCATCACCATCAAGCATGCGAAGCAAGCTCAAACTTGGATGGCTGCTCCAAGCCTCTCATACTGGAATCAGCAGCTGAACTTTGCCGTGTGGTGTGTCACGGAAGGATGTGGAGTAAGTTCCACCCTGCTTCACTCCCATTCTGGTACTCCTGAAGCTGTGCTCATCATCAGCTTCCTCAGATTCCACGTGGACTTCACGGTGCGACGAATCATCCATGAGTTGGGTGCAATCCTCCCTGATACAAACGCCTTTGACCCACAGCTCAACAGTCATAGCATAGCGTCTCAGTGGCCAGCAGACTACAGAGAGAGTTCAGCGCTCACCTAGACTATCTGTGGCATGGAGGTGACAACAGTGGTCTAGGGGTTATGTACGGTGACCCGAGACGTGACTACTCAGGATTCCCCTATCGAAACACACACAACCCCACCCCCCAACCCCCTGACGAGTAGGCTGTCGGAAGACAGCGACATTCTCGTTCGATCCAGACTCCGACCCTGGAGCGCTGGTGCAAAATATGCACATCACTGGCTTGCGGCTGGACTACCCAGATGTGTGGAAGTACTTTGTCCCACGCACCACCTCTGTGAACGAGGAGTACCGAGTCCTAGGTTAGCTGGCTCATGGACCAACCTTCTATGCGAAGGGAAAGGGGTACTACACTGTGGGGTGCAATGAGTGATTCACGGAATTCGAACTATGGGTAGGTGTCGAGAAGCCCGTGTAGTTTCACTGTTAACCCTCCTCGAGAACACACACCGGAATCCGGCTGCCATGCAGGATAGGCTGTTCCTCCGGGTGTACACTGAGCAGGTCGCAGATGCGACGATGAATGCTCCAAGACTTCATGTCTGGCATGACGAGAATGACCAGGAGCTGAACCAAACGGGTTCCAAACAGGGATCGTGCATGTGGAGCGAGAACACCAGCAGGTCCAAGCCACAGCTAACCAACGAGTAGAGCTGACATTGCATCGTGGTGCATTGGACTGTGTTGTTGATGCGGTCCTGGTTCAGAAGCGAGGAGCCAACCAGCAGGTGGATAAGCTAGACGACTTCAAGCTTGTGGTTGCTGGGACCAATGTTCTTGGTGAGGTACACGAGCTGGCTTATTGCCAACTCTACAGACAGAAAACTAAGTCATATGCACTTCTGCACCTAACCTGTGGAAGCGACGACCTTGAGTCGGCACTCGAGGGCCATCACCACATAAGGGGCAGGGACATCCCAGCTAATCAGGGCAACCAGCTCAGCTTCACCATAGGAAACCTCATAGCTGGGACTCGCTCATTGGGTGTGACGGTACTTTACTTTGGCTATGCTAAGGTATGCGCGTCGAACACATCAGGTATTCAACTTGAGCGTGCATAGAGCACGACTTCTGCCATGGTCCCCACTGCAGCTGCCACCACTACTATAAGCTCAGCTGTCTTCTGACCTGTCGACGCTTCATAGTCGAGCATTGGCTCAGATATTGCCTCGTAGTACTCATCGAGACTTTCATCTGCCTCTTTGAGGCTCTGGTTGGCCTGAGCTCGGAGTTGTCGTTGGCGTGCCTCCCACTGGTGCATATGCTCGAGGGCTTTGCTGTACTCAAACTTCTCCATAGACAGCTTCTCCATCGCCTGGTTATGACGCTCACGCTCGACCTCTGCCACCTTTTTGTTAGCGAAGCTGAGTCCCCAGTTCGCTAAGGCAAACACACCCGTGTTCAAGATTGCGGATGCCATGCTATAGACTACAGTTTAAAGCAACTATATAGCTGCAGTGGGGACCACAGCGATACGATGTATGAACCAGAGGCTGATCCGGTCAAGGATATAGATGATGAGGACTATGAGGAGGACTATGATGAGGAAGATTATGATGCAGACGACTACGATGTAGCGGACCCCGCTGGTGCGTATGAAGTGGAGACCGCGCCTGAATCCCACAAGCTAGTACACCAAATGAAAGGAATCTATCGCATTTATGTAAAAGTTTCTATCGGGTCGCTGGCAGCAGTTGGGGCACTGATCGCCCTGTTCACAATGAAGGCTGGCGAGACGGTCCGCAAGATCGCCAACAATGTTCTCCATTGAGGTGGGGGGGGGGGGTGGAGATTTCTGAAGCCATACCAGCCATCGCCTCAGGAGTAGGTACGTTCTTCGGAGTCGCAGGCTCTTGACTACCGTATGTTGCCATAGCACTCACAGCCATCTGGACCGCCGAACCTTTAAGCTGTACTATATAAGGATGGCGTCTCTGTACGACCTGGTCAAGTCCCTTAACTGGCAAGCCTTGGTTGATAAGCTACCCTTCAGTGACGGCACCAGCGCTGCAGAGATTAGATAGCGGTGTTCACAGGTATTCGAAGAGGTGTTCAGCGATGGCCGGATGAGCGACGGTCGTCTGTTCACCTGTCTGGAGTTTGCCATATGTACTAGAACAGGAGTCGACGTCAGTGATGAAATCCGGGAGTGCCGCCTCTCTTGAGGAGCTCTACTACCAGCCTGGTGGATATTATCGCGAGCCTCACCAGTTACTCGAGGTCGCACGTCGCATGGGCCACAAGTTCACATTGGAGGCAGTTAGCCAGTGTCTCAGCCACCAGGCGATGTGGCAGATATACAGACCCCGTCCATGGCACATCAGGCGTACACAATTCGATGAACCTGTTCCGAACAGAGTTCACCAGGCAGATGTTATCTTCCTTCGATATGACAGAGTCTGCCATTCGGGAACATGTAAGACTTACAAGTAGGCCCTCACCATCGTCGATGTCGCCAGTAGGTACAAGGCTGATGTACCCCTTACAGATAAGTCCGCAGAGCAGGGGGCCCAAGCATTCAGCAGTGTCTATGATGATCCAGAAAAGCTCCTCCAGTGGCCAGAATTGTTACAGGTGGATGAGGGTAAGGAGTTCAGGGGCGAGACAGCAGCCCGCATGCAGAAACATGGTGTGGCGATAAGACGAGGTGAAGTTGGTCACCACCGTGTCCAGGCAATCGTCGAGCGCTGGGACCGGACTCTGGCAGAAAGACTGTTCCCACATCAGTATGTTCAGGAGATGGCGTGTCCTGGTGATCGTTCTAGGGAGTGGGTGAAAGGTTTGCTCATGGTGGTAGAGAGATCCAATACTGTGGTTACTCAGTTAACTGGTAAGAAGCCAGTAGAGGCTATCCACCGATCCTCTGTTGCCCCACCATCTGCAGGACAAGCGAACAAGGGAGAGAAGTGCCTACCACCTGTATGAGCCTGGTGAGCTGGAATGTGGTCGACGGCATGCAACAGACCCTAACTGGTCGATAGATGTTCACAGGTTTAAAAGGCATGTGGAAGCTGATGGACAGCCTATATTGTACTACCAGGCGACCATTTGTGTGAGAGGAACTTCGGCTAGTCCCTACAGATACACAGCTGCCAGCATCCGGAGTGCTCAAGCCCGTTATTGTCTATTCATGAGGAATATGTCGCTCGATGGGCTTGGTATGGACACCATCTGGCAGCACATGGCGCTTATCATAGTAAGCGGAGAGTCCGAGTTTTTCCTACGCATACGTCACCATACCCTGGTTGCGCATGCATAGGCCTCGGTTTTTATCACTGTCCACCCCGCCATGTAGGCTGCTGTAGAACCTCTGCCAAGAGACCGCATTCCGGGCTTTGACATTCCCTTAGCCAAGCACTTACTTGCAACTGCGCTCTCCATATAGTAGAATTTAGAGCAGAGAGCGATGCCATGAGAGGCTTCGAACTCGAGCTTGAACAGTCCCGGAGTCCATCCAGACCATTTGTCCCAAGCTAACCAGTCCCGCTTATGAGCCTGGTACGCTGCTCGCATCTCAGGGTGAATGACGTCGTCGATGTTGGAGCCTGCTATAGTCAGTATCCATCTGCAGGTACTCAAAGCTGTCATGAGCTACGTAGCGATCGAGGAAGTCATAGTAAAACTCCAGCATTTGCAGCTTCGAGAGCTCATAAATGGCTATCCCCACCTGGAAGGGCCCTCGAATAGTGATTCTCGGCTTGCGACTCTTGAGCTCATATGACTCACCGATCTCCTCGAGATCTTCTAACCATGCACTACGCATGACATTGTCTACCACGCGTTCATCCTTCGTGAAGCTGGTGTTGCTATGGCGTTCTAGGGCCTCGATGAACTTCCCGTAGGTAATGTTGCCGAGGAGTTTCAAGACATCTGCCAAGAGCACTTTGCTCTTATCTACATCTCCCAAGTGGCAGACCTCCGTAACATTCTCCACGAACCACTCGAATGGCCGCTTGGCCTCATAGTCTATGGTGCGCTATACAGTAGTGATCTCCAGGCCATACGTTATATACCACTTGAGGGTCGGGACGTACAGCAGCCGCTTCTTGCCAGAGAGGGCACCGACCAGCTTCTGGGTGGTCGGCCGCTTCCTCCCTATTCACCCTAGATATGCCAGCATCTCAGACGAGATTGCCTCTACCGGGATCTCGCGGTTATAGAAGAGAGAAGGCATTTCCACGAACTTTGCCCACAGAGCCTTGGGGACCTCTATATCCACCTCAGCAAACCCAAACCAGCTGTCTGCTAGGAGAGCTTCCTTAAAGCTAGCTACCCCACTGGGGTCGGACCAATGGCACACTGTCTCCTTACCACATGGCATCTATTTGCCCATCGCTGACAGGTACAGAGGATTTGCATCATAGGTGAGTGGACGTTGGCAGACACGCTCACTCTGGCAGATTCGTGTCACACCGACCTCGTTGTATCTGGTGAACACGATGATGGGACCGCCAACAACAGCACATTTCAGTATCTCGTAGGCTTTCTTGTCTTGTGAATAGAGACGAACACCCAGCATGTGCTGAGCGGTTCCATGTAGGAGGTACTGCAGTGACACACCTGGGAGAGACACCGCATCTTTGAGGATATCTATTTCACATTCTGTGTAGAACTCCCGCATCCGCTCCAGGGCTTCGATTAATGGACTGACGTCCAGGTTGTTGTAGTATCGCAGCCAGTCGGCGAATGTCCGCATTCCATGATCACTGAATGTCTGGTTACACTGGTCCCACTCTGTTCGCGTCAAGAGGTAGCCCCCCTTGAGCTTAGATGTCCATGCTGAGTAATCAGGAAGCCCTGGATAGTTGAGCTTCGCATGTGTGTCAAACCATTCATACGGGAGCCAGCTCTTCTGCTGTGTACACCCGTAAGCTTTGACCCATACCTCGTACGAGACTCCTGGGCTGAGGTAGTTCAGCACATCGAGAAACCGTTGCTCAGGTGTTATGAGGAACATGGTCTGACTAGCCTTCTTAGCGACTTTCACTGTATCTGTACTGTCAGTCAGCTCATCGACAAAGTACTTCTTGATGAGGTTCAGGTCATACCACCCAGAGTTGAACCCCAGTACAGGCACTTGGTCACACCATTCGTTGATCAGTTGCTGCTGTTGGTTTGGGAGCTTGTCCAGGTCCGTCGGTATGTACTGTGCGATAACCCTTGTCCGGATTAGAGATGGTCGCCGTTGGATCTCCAGCATGAACACTCTGATCAGTTCTTTGGGGTCAGGAATGCAGAGGTGAGTGGGCTCACTCATGGTGCCCTTTAAGGAGCAGCCAACTGACACAGAGATAGGTATGTGAGTACTCTCGATCGTGAGAGTCTCGGTAGGATGAGTATTGATACCACCTAGGAGTGCTTCGAAATCGTAAATTTTGAAGTGTGGGTATGGGGCAGTCCGAACTCGTTTAGGGACGCATGGGCAGCGTTTTATACACCACTCCCACTGTATCACTCGCGGGCATCCAGAGGCTCTCAGCTTCTCCTCTCTTAGGACTGTCTTGCGGTATCTTTGTTCGGCATCCTCACCTCGCTGGTGTTTTGGACACCTGTGCCAGTGACAGCCATGGAACTGGTAAACGGTGTTGGTGGTCGGATCATAACCATGAACGGGAGTGCCCTTGATCCAACGATCGCCACCATGCCCACACTCAACATGGTGTATGTGTATGCCTCTGTTTCTCGACTCATACTCGATCCAACGAGTAGCCGCTAAATTGGATGGTTGGCACGGATAGAAGGCTTTCTCATACGCAGACTGTGGCGACTCAACTTTCTCACCAGGACACACGATTTTTGTTTTGCCGCCTGTACAGTGATCAGCGTGGTGTTGAAGATGGCATGCCTGTGTAAACCTCTGCTGATAGTGACTGCAGACTAGTGTATGTGCCAGCTTGGAGATGTTCTTGATGTAGAAGGTGTGGTGGTCCCACACTCTGATGGTCATGGTGTCACGGTAGTGAGCCGCTTGTCTGATCAAACGCCAGGTGCCCTCTTCGGTTGGTTCATACACACGAATCCATATCTTGGCGAAGACCTCTACCTTGTCCAGCTGATCCAGCGAGGTCTTGCGGACATCAGGTACTGTCTTGCCGTAGAACTGTGTGGCTAGCTCTCGTGCAGGAGCTGTACTTCTATCAGCTCTCGCTCATTGGTGGACTGCTAGACATCGTCAGAGACACATGTTGTCCATGTAGGTGTCGAGGGAAGTCATACTCTTCTTCTGTCGTAGCCAGTCTGGGAGGGGGCGTGTCCCAAGCAGAGGTGGGCGGTCGATGACAGCCCTGACGTCAACGTTGATTGATCCAACGAAAGCCCACTTGGTGTTGGGTTGATCGATATTGTCTGTGTCGAGGCGGGCTTACTCTCTTGTTGCCACCCAGTCCTGAGCTGCTCCTATCGTATTCAGCCACGGTCTCCCTGGAGCATTCTTGTCGAAGAGAGTCACCCTACCATCTTCGATTTGACGGATGCGATAGGTATGGGTGTAGCGGAGGTAGAAGGCGTTCTGGACAGTCTGCTGGATCTTTTGCATGATCCGGCCTGTGAGGTCTCCTTCTAGACCTCTGAAGAATGCCCAGCGTACTGACCGGCGTTGTCTATCCTCTGGCTCCCTTTCGCCGAGACGCTCGTCGAGAATGTGTTTGCCTTCTCGCCTTTATGCTCCGGGCTAAGAGTTCAGACCTCGGCCTCCTTATTCTCCGGGCTGGGCTCAGACCTCGGCATTGCTTAACGATCCTGCATTTGAGAGTTAAGGGCTATAGTGGATAGACCTCCATCCGCCTCTCTACAGTCTTGGCTCGCAAGCTAGCAGTCACCTCCTCAGCCAACTGACGACGCTCACGTATCCGCTGCGCTTTCTTGTGGGGATTCCAAGGATCCTCTTTGGTAAGTGCTGGAAACCTTCCCATATTCATTGCTCGGGAGAGTCGCTTCTGCCACTCCTCAGCATGGACCTGTCCGATCATCTGGAGCAGGTCGGCTTTCTTGGCCTTAGAGTAGACTCTAAGGCCGAATTGCTTTGCAATAGCGTCAAGCTGTGCAACACTACCCATGTTGTATATCCCTGTGGATGCCTGCATAGGGTGCCGGGGCCCCCTACGTTGGAGAGTTAAGTGCTCCAGTGAATGAGCCTCCATCTGCCTCACTACAACCTTGGCTTGCATGCTAGCAGTCACCTCCTCGTCCAACTGACTAAACTCACGTATCCACTGTGCTTTCTTGTGGGGATTCCAAGGATCCTCGGTAAGCGCTCGAAACCTTCCCGTATTCATTGCTCGGGAGTGTCGCTTCTGCCACTCCTCGGCACGGACCTGGTCGATTATCTGGAACAGGTCGGCTTTCTTGGCCTTAGAGTAGCCTCTAAGGCCGAATTGCTTTGCAATAGCGTGAATCTGTGCAACAGTACTCATGGTGTATATCCCTGTTGATGCCTGTATCTAAATGGGCGTTCAGACCCTATTATGTGTGGTGATCGGTACCTGTGGATGGTGTATATCTCTTGTCTGGGCGCTCAAACCTATTATGTGTGGTGCTGGCGATCAGTACCTGTGGGTGGTGTATATCCCTGTGGATGCCTGTCTCTAAATGGGCGCTCAGACCCTATTATGTGTGCTGATCCACGTTCAGACCTATTATGTGTGGTGCTGGCTATCAATACCTGTAGGTGGTGTATATCTCTGTCGATGCCTGTGTCTAAATGGGCGTTCAGACTCTATTATGTGTGGCGATCAGTACCTGTGGGTGGTGTATATCCCTGGAGATGCCTGTCTCTAAATGGGCGTTCAGACCCTATTATTTGTGGCGATCAGCGTTCAGACCTATTATGTGTGGTGCTGGCGATCAGTACATGTAGGTGGTGTATATCTCTGTCGATGCCTGTCTCTAAATGGGCGTTCAGACCCTATTATGTGTGGCGATCAGTACATGTGGGTGGTGTATATCCCCTGTCTGGGCGTTCAGACCTATTATGTGTGGTGCTGGCGATCAGCACCTGTGGGTGGTGTATATCCCTGTGGATGCCTGTTTCTAAATCGGCGCTCAGACCCTATTATGTGTGCTGATCCACGTTCAGACCTATTATGTGTGGTGCTGGCGATCAATACCTGTAGGTGGTGTATATCTCTGTCGATGCCTGTGTCTAAATGGGCGTTCAGACTCTATTATGTGTGCGATCAGTACCTGTGGGTGGTGTATATCCCCTCTCTGGGCGTTCAGGCCTATTATGTGTGGTGCTGGCGATCAGTACCTGTAGGTGGTGTATATCCCTGTGGATGCATGTCTCTAAATGGGTGTTCAGACACCATTATGTGTGGCGATCAGTACCTGTGTGTGGTGTTTATCCCTGTGATTGCCTGTCTTGGCACGTTGTGGCCCCCGCACCTGGCCCCCGCAACATATGCCCCAGGGACCGAGAGGGCGGTGGTCTCATTTGCCTAGTAGTAGTGTCGGGATTAAAATGATACAACCTACCTCAACTGGCAGCCGTTCGGCGATCCGTGGCCCCCACCGCTCTCTCAATCCCTGGGCATCCATCTAGAGGCATACCAACCACCTGTCTCAACAACCCTGGGCCTCCATCTAGAGGCATACACCAACCACATGTCTCACCAACCTATGCCCCAGGGATTGAGAGGGCGGTTGGGGCCCCGGAACGCCGAACGGCGACCAGTTGAGGGAGATGGTATCATTTTAATCCCGACACTACTACTCCTTTCAAGACGAAGTCAGGCAAACCCGGCCTCTACAGCGGTCTTGGGACATGTTCATTTGTAGGACAAGCGTAGACTTTTTTTTTTAATTTACCGCTGGAAAGACTGGCTCGATAACCGCAAATGGACATTCAATAATCAAATATTTTTATATTCTTGACAAAATTTAGACAGTAAAGTGTCAACCATTTGAACCTGAAAGGCCGAATTCCAAAACTCATTTACAAACTAATAGATATTCCGTTAAATATTTTGTAACTAATTTGATTGGTACCTGTTTCTGCCTAAGGCATACATACCTGTCAAATCAGGTCGAAAGTATCATTTCTATTCTACGCTCCGCCCACCGTGTATGCTACACGTGGCGTAACTACACGGTGGCGTAATCGATTTCAAAACAATGCAACATGAATTACCAGAATCTAAATTACAATGCAATTATACAGGTAAGATGGTGAATATTTTGAAACTGACTTGGGGCTGTTGCTGCATATGGCCGGAAAATCTCTCGGCCAATTTCAAAATATTCGACAAAGTTTTTATTCTAAATTCATGGCATGAAATGTAAGTTTCCATTTTCTCAGTCCATCATATGACTTCCTACTCAACTACTTGACCCGTATATGACTCAATAATCAATTACCTCATGAATGGCGTCGTTAGTGCTTCACGAATGCTTAATTTATCACGGACTAAGTGTTGTTGACGATTTGTATGTCTTTAGGATTTAATAAATATGCTGTTGAATAGTTTGAAACTAATTTGATTGGGCGCCCGTACAGCAACCGAGCGCAGTCAAATTAGCTTCAAAGTACTCAACAGCCTACCAGTATAGTTTTCTGGGTAATTGGTCGTCAGGGAGTTCAGAGATCACTCGATCGCAAATGAGCGACGTGTCGGTGGAGCTTAGATAAATATGGGCGTGGCATGCCTAAAATTGGATTCCGTCAATCAGGCACTCTCATGGCGGATCTATGTGATTTTGATCATTGAGAACAACGGACGTAGTTGATTATGACGCCACCTACTTGATCATTACGAACAACTGCCGTATTTGATTATGACGTCACCTATTTGAGTGACAAACCAGTTCTCTCCATTCTAATAAACCGGATGTCGATCATTGAAGCATTTACTAGAAACAAATGTTTTACCCAAATGTTCGTACTGTGCGTTGTATATTTGACTGAAACAAGTATTTCAGAGCATTGTTTCGGAAATCAACCCTGTTTGATATTTTTGAAAATGTTTCTGTTAAAAACATTTGTTTCTGGCAGTGTATGTTGAACGACTCAATTCTTGAAACATATTTTACAATCAACCAATCAGCACCAGGGTGCAGTAGCTGCCATTTTCTTATCACGTTTTTTCACGTGACGGCGAAATTTTTGCTAATATATTTGTTTCAGTACAAATGTTTCGGAAAATGTTCGTTGTGTGTTGTTATTTAAAGTTTGACATAGTGGGCTCTATCACCACATGCCACAGCATGTCTGTTCCGTCATCAATCGACAGTGGACTCCAGAAGAAGATCGGTAACACCCCCGACCCCTTACCCCGACCCCAGCCACCACCATCACGCCCAACCCTCAATTAGCCGTTCAATCAGAACTATTGTGGAAATTATCGCCAATCTTTATTTCAGTAAGCAATAAAGTAAAGTTTCATGTAATTCATATTTTAGGTAGACTACAGTTAACTACTTGTCTTATCATCTCATACGGTTTAACCGAAAAGTGTTTTGAATTGGTAAAAGTAGATGACATTCACATCCAATTGAGGAATTCAGTTTATCCATCGTGAGGTCATAATCAAGTATGTCATGAATCACTCCATTTAGTCAGTCTTAATACTCCGCCAGCTTGTACAATTTAATAAACGGCTGTTGAATATTTTGAAACTAATTTGACTGGGATACAGTCAAATTAGTTTGAAGATGTTCAACAATTTGACTGTATATTTTTTGGGAAATTGCGATTCAGAATGAGTATGGATCAATTGATCCCAACACGGCCAATGTGTGGATGGAGCTTAGGTAGGAATGGGAGGCGCATATTTAAAGCTGGATTCCATCATTGAAAGTACATTCTTAACCCTAAAATACAGTATATGGCATCTTATAGTGTCTATATCTCAACATTTTCCTAGGGAAGTACCTCTAGACAACACTTAGCACCGGCCGCTCAGAATGTGCGTTTACACCACTCACTATAGGCAGCAATAGTGGCCAGCCATATTAGTTTTTAAAAATTCAACAGCATATTCCTAACATAATAAAAGGAATTGGCATGGAATCGCCAGAGTGTTCGAAGAACTACGCCAAGCATTGTAACAAAGATTTCAAGCTTGTTGGTGATATTGTTCTGTATACAGTCAGATCGCATCCATTATTTGAATTTGGATAATGTTACTGAATCCATGGAGTGAAGTTGTCGTTCTATATTCAACATCAAAAGAATGTCCAGGGGGTTCTTACAGAAGCAACATTACTTGTAAATGGACTGATTGTTATGTGTTCCTGCATCCTTTGATATATGCTAAAACGTATCCGTCTTCAATTTCAGATAGCCGGAGGATAACGAGTCATAAGGCCATTATACAGATTTATTTGCGAAGAAATGTATTATTACAATTGTTGCTGTTGAAACGTTTCATGTAATCGTCATGACAAAGGTGATTCTCTGATTGCGAATAGTCATCAGGAATCTTTAGCTCGAGGTGTAGGCCTATTCACATACATACCTGCATACGCCTACGTACGTGCCTTCACACACACCCGCGCAAGCACGCGTGCACGCACGTACGCACGCACACACACATGTACATGCTCATGCGTACGTGCACACAGATCAACACAGATGCACATACTCATAGCTGCGAGTGTGCACGCGAGCATGTATGGATGCTCGCGTGTACACACGCGCATACACACACGCACGCACACACGCACACGCACGCGCGCACTCACGCACGCACGCACTCACGCACCCACGCACAAACACACACGCACGCACGCACGCACGCACGCACGCACGCACGCACGCACGCACGCACGCACGCACGCACGCACGCACGCACGCACGCACGCACGCACGCACACACACACGAGTGTACGTACGTACACATGTATGCGCACACTCGGACGTGCATATGTCACACGCAGGTATGCACTACTACGTACATGCACACGCACGCACGCGCACCCACGGACACATTCAGAAACTAAAATATTGACCGTGTGAATCATTCCGTCAGGATGGACCAGCTGACACAAGACTACATCCAAATGATTCCTGAATGTAGGAATCCGATCTGTCGCTCAAATATCTGATGCCATAATCAAAGTACAACACTTGTTTGTTGAGGTCACGATCAAGTGACGTAGCTCTGAGATAAAAGATAAATGTTCCACTGTGACCGTCTAAATACATCTTTTGTCACTTTGCAAATTATCGAATAATAATCATTATGTTGAGGAATTACAATCTATTAGAGGCTTACAGTTCATCCATCAGTCACATGACGTCATAATCAACTACGTGATGTGTAGCATGACGCCATATATAATTACGCCATGAATGGTGCAGCTATGTTTGTCCCGAACGCTTAATTGATGACGGACTAAGCGTTGTTGTCCTACTTGTATGTCTTTAATATTTAATAAACATGCTGTTGAATATTCTGCTACGGGCAGCACCCGCACCAAGTCAAATTAGCTTCAAAATATTCAACAGTTTACCTGTGTGGTGTTCTGGAAATTGAGATTCAGAGAGTGAAGGGTTAATTGATTCCAACATGGGAAAAGTATGTGTGGAGCTTAGCTAGAGATGGGCGGGACATAGCTAAAACTGGATTTATCCATTGTTATAGCAACTTCTCAAAACTGCTTATACAGATATTGAATATGCCAATGCATTTAAAAGAAGAGCAGATTATCCTAACACTGTTTTGTAATGTCTAGGTAACAATTCATGTCAGATAACAGCAATATTCACTGTTGCAGTAATAGAGACGCACTCCATAACTACATGGAGAGGGAATCAATAGAACAGATCACATTGTAGTCTGACACTAAACAGGTTTTTTGCAATCATTAAGCAAATACAATTCATTTCAGATTTGATCAAATGTGTATTAATTTGATTTGTGTCACAGCTGGCGTGTACTATTTCAATATCTCGTGGTACTGGTTTCAGTCTGGAAAACACGGATAATTAAATAATGCTTATTAACTAGTTTGCGGATAGAAATTGTGAATTTACTCAGATCAGTGGAGCTGGGACATGATATATAACTTGGTGGCATCGACTAACCCTTTGCATGCTTAATGTTCACCATCTGAATTTCAAGGTAACTAGACAGGTAAGCTGTTGAATAATTTGAAACCAACTAACATGAACATATCCTAATCAATTGGTATCAAAATACCCAACATAATAGTTATTAAATCGTAATGTATATTTGATGCTAACCAAATTGTCGTCGTTGATGCAATAATATGGAATAAAATGTAAAGCTCCCTCTTTGATATCTGTCTAAACCCACCTCCGCCACCCACCACCTCCCCATAGTCCACCCACCCACACACCCACCCATCCATCCACCAACCCACTTTACTCTAACCCACCCTAACACCACCACCACCCACCCACCCCACCCCCGCTATATGCTAATAAACATGTACGAGTGGAGTCGCTATGTGAGATGGGGTGAGTTGGGGGTGGGGGTGGGGGTGGGTGAGAGGAGCAGTTGTGCCAGCTCAAGAACACTAAATTACTGCACTACTGTAAAGCCGGCGGCCCATCGACCAATTTTTGTTACCGGCCGATTTCAATTTTAGTTTTCCGGCAGGATAAATCTGTCAGTAACTGCACTTGCTCGTCGGCCACCACGTGACCGCTCACCTACCGGTTCCCTGTACACATAACCCGATTCAACCGGCCGGTCATTTCTCGTCTGTTTGTCTTGTATTAAAACATGACCAGAATCTGATCAGTAGTTTCGAAGATACAGACCAGAGAGACATATGGGTGGGCAGGCGAATGGATGGATGCACGGATGGACGGACGGGCAGATGGATGGCTGGACGTACGCGCGCACGCACGCACGCACGCACGCACACGATTGCACTACCCTCTTCCCATTATGAGCCAAGGGTAATAAATAATATCTCTGGAGAAAACTGTTTATGAACGTTGAATCGTATATTTTACATATTTTTTTAATATTTTTAAAATGATTTGACTGGAAGCTGTTGCTGCCATAGACAGCAACAGCTTCCAGTCAAATTAGTTTCAAAGTATTCAACAGCTTACCCGTATCATTGTTTTGAATTTCAGCTTTCTGTGACTGAAGGTTTGAAAGGGCTAGGGTAAACTACAGTCGATTCGAACGTGGGTGGGCAGGGCTGGCAAAGTGAATGGGTATATTCCATACTAGTCACGTCATTTGATTATAATGTTACATACATGTATATGTATTCTGTATGTTAACCACGAATCAATGCATGATATTAGCAGCATGTGTCATTTCCATCCTCATATTATTACCTGAGCATTCAATTGCAGCAGCAATCTCCTGTAGGGACGTAATCCTCTTCTCCTTTTTGTAGTAATCATCACTATTTATGGCATACAGGACAGGCCTGTACCGCCACATCTCAATAATTTTGCTCGTTCGAATATCTGGCCACGCTATGTCTTCCATTTCACCGGGTAGAGGGAGGGAGGGAGGGAGGGAGGGAGGGAGGGAGAGAGAGAGAGAGAGAGAGAGAGAGATGGGGCGGAGAGGGTGAGAGGGGTGAGAGGGGGAGAGGGGGAAGAGGGGGGAGGGAGGGGGGAGGGAGGGAGGGGGAGGGAGGGATGGAGGGAGAGATGAAGGGAGGAAGGAACGCTAATAAATGGCCATACTCTTCATACAGGATTTGACCGAACTAGATGATTATGCGCGTATTACCGCAATCGACTGAAACACAACATTCAACATAACTTATAAACCAGGTTACTGGGTAGTTACTGGGCCAATACTGGCCCAGTAACCCGCGTTATCAGAAATAACTATTGAAAATGTGTACATATGAGTCGACTAACGTGGCGATTTAAAGAGTTGCGATCGAGTTACTTGATATAGTGATTTTTTGTTTTGATTTTGATTGTATTGTTTGAACACTGAATACCCAGAATCTGAATTTCAAGGTAACTAGGCCTATCCAGGTAAACCGTTGAAAATTTTGAAACTTAATTGACAGGAACCAGTTGTTGACACAGTCAAATTATCTTCAAAATAGTCAACGGATCATATTTTGCATTGTAGATAACTTTTGTATTTTGTCTTTAGTGTGCAAAGCGCTAAGCCTAAAATAAGCACCAGACGTTGTAATATACATGCATTCCTGGCTTATAATAATACAGCATTTAGAATTCACATCGTGTCCTAATGCCATGACGCTAATGTTATTGTCGTGGAGAAGGATAACACAGATTGCTGCCCATTCAGCGGGATTAGCTCTGTCAACTTGAATTCATGTTTTATCAATGTTTTAGAAAAAAGTTGTCAAGCTTATTGACATTTGGTCAACGTTACTCCGCTAAACCAATTTTCGGCTTATGTGGGTAATGTATCAGGAATGATGACCAATCTTCTATAAGAGAGAAACTCAGCCCTTCAACTGATATGAACAAGTTTGTAGATTATGTCTTCAAATACATAATTAGAAGCAAACGTTGTCAGTCAAATTTGGTGATGTTTCAAAGCGTTTGACATAATTCTCATTACATAATATAGAGTTCAATCTGTACACACATGGCATAGCAAACTATCTATTGATGAGAGAAACTGGCGCGGCACATAGTTCAACATTAACGCAATAATAAACATAAACAAATTGTGATACAGATACGGAATGGAGCATTCCAATTTATCCATCGATCACCTGTTGTCATAATCAATTACGTGGGTGTAGGATGACGTCAAAATCAATTATGTCATGAATGACGTAGCTAAGTTCGTCACGAACGCTTAATTGATGACGGACTAGGCGTTGCTGTACGAACTGTATGCCTTTACAATTTAATAAACATACTATTGAATATTTTGAAACAAATTTGACCGGGAGCTGTTAACCCGTATTCTATTAGTACGATAACACAATATGATATGAAATGAGTATCCTTTAAAGGTACAGTTTGATTGAAATGCAACTGTTAGTGGCGGGGAAATTAAACAGTTATTTTCATATCTTCCATTTCAGGTTGTTCTTGGATTTCATTAGCAGAAGTGGCGTCAATCATAGAATATCCGATTAATTTTATGATTCTTAGCATTGTGGAAGACGCAGAGATTTTTTGACATAATACGTCACCTGAATGTGTCAACTTGTATGCAATTTAACGCAGCCATTTGAACCCGAAAGCGATACTAAATAATACGTACAACATTATGAATATTCCGAATCCACGAATCCGAATATCACTGCAGTATTTAATGCTCGGCATACTCACAGTCTTATAGATACATCCCATAAAAATGTAATTAATGTGTGATTCTGCGGGGGGGAAATGGTCAAATAATACTGATTTAAGATTTTTCCTGGCATCAACGATTCGCCAGAACGGCGATAGCAGAGGCGGCGGCAGCAGTTGTGATGGCGTGGTGGAGACGGTGGCGGTGGCGGTAGTGGCGGTGTTGGTGGTCGTTGTGGTGGTGGTAGTCGTAGTGGTGGTGGTGGTGGCGGTCGTGGTGGTGGTGGTGGTGGTGGTGGTGGTGGTGGTGGTGGTGGTGGTGGTGGTGGTGGTGGTGGTGGTGGTGGTGGTGGTGGTGATTTCATAACGCAATGGCATATAATGTAACCAAGATGGGGCAATGTAATGCAATGCACGTGCGTTTAGTTTTGTTAAACCCGTTCATCTAGAGAAAATGAAACAGCAAAATCACATACGATTTACTAAATATTATGTTGGACATTTCGAAACTAATTTGACTGGAAGCTGTTACAGGTTCCTGTCAAATTAGATTCATAATATTCAACACCTGACGTGTATAGCGACATGAAATTCGGAATCTTGGAATTTAGGGTGCAAAGCCTTTAATTTATTTTAGTATACGTGCATTTTTGCATCGTAATAAGAATGGTCTTTGGTCCTCATACACCAGTTCTGAAGGGATAACCAGAAATAGTATCCAGCCTGGTGTTTATATTGTTATTCACATCTACAATCAATCCGAGGAAAGTGACCTGTATACGCCCAGAGGAACTCGTATCAAGGCGGAAACCAACTGTCATTATATCGAATCGCCAGCTCCTGGCTACAAATAATTGGCTGGAGGTGAAAACAGATTTCAAATAATAGCCTAGACAGCTCTGCTAAACTAGCACTTTCCCACTAACAAACGGATGTGAAGTAATCACTATAGTTATATCATGAGGTCGAGTACCACGAGCATCACTGGTATAGTTTAAGTACACCTGAATAATTGGTTCTTTGGCGCATGTGGACCATCTAATGATCAAATGTGTAGGATAATATATATGTGATGTTAAATCTTCATGAACTGGTCAACTATAGATTTTAGGTTAGGAGTATAGCACTGATAAAAATCTCAAATTAGAGTTGAATAAATGCTAGTTGAATACGGAAACGTGTGATAGGGTGGCATATTGAATCCCTAGACGTGACATTCAACGCTTCGCTCAAGTCCAAGAAGCAGGTTGCCAGCTCCCACTTACAATAGAGCCACCCGCGCAGTAAGTCAATGACATTATGAAAATAACTTAGTTACACTAGTGTTTTGCTGGGTGTATAGATATCCATAACGTGTGCAAACGTAGAAACGAGTGTGTGTCCCAGATCCAAGCGATGGTAATATTGCAGTACACCGATTCCCCCTGTCGTGCAACACTGCGCACGGTGCAAAACACAGCAGAGGAAAGAGTTTATTGTCATTAAATGGATGTACATTTCACCGCAACGCAGCGACGTTAATCTACAATCAATGTATGGTCCTTCAGTGTGATAATTTTGTCTAATACGACAATCAACCCATCAATTTGAAATGAATTGATTGCTACCTTGATAATAAAACAAATGGCGCTCTAGTTCAATGGATGTCTGTCAACATTTACAGAACATGCCGGCGATGTGGACTTCATAGACGAGGAAAAGAAGTTCCTTGACGAACTACTCCCGATAGCTGTAAGCAAACTAATGTATGATAATCACTTTATGAAAGAATCCAAAATAAGGTTCATCCACATATACCCACCGAGAAAGCATGAAGCTAAAGAAAATAACCATCCACTTCGTGGTGGCGAACCATGGATGAAAGCAAAATACTGGACCCACTGCACTATAGTACCTCCGGCAGGGATGCACGCTGCATTATGGGGAACACAGCTGTTAAGTCATTCTGGATACTGGATTCGCAGATCAAAGATACGTTGACAAAGAAAACTGCATCTGTACAACGCAATCTGCGTATCCATCCTTCTGTGCGAGTATAACAGCAGCTGCTGGACAGCTCCAAAGGCAGCTCTAGATAAACTGGATGCCTGCCACATCAAATACGTCTGTACCATAACTGGACACGGGTGGCACTATACAAGATGTATAGTACATCACCGATGTCCGTATAAGATGGTCTATGCTTGGTCATGTGCTATCCCTAATAACACAGCTTATTGGGGAGATGACAGGCGGACACGTCCGAGCCTACAGTACCGGCATGGTATCGGCCAAGGTTGTAGCCAAATCCACGTGCTTTCGATTCATGATCCGCTTCAGGCAACTTTTGTTTGATACTTGATTCATAAAGTACAGCCATGATTTTTGATTGATGCCAAGAAAATAACGATTTACTTAGTCAGATATCAATTTTTCTGTAAATCGACTACGTTTAAGCAAAGGTTTATGATTTAGGGCTATAACAGTTCGGGAGAAGCATAACTGAACCTTGAAATTGTGTATATTATTTATATTTTTAATTGTATTGCCAAGGCTGTCCTTTTTCAGAATATACCTGGTGGGCCTTGGTCATCCGTGAGTGATTTCAGAAATTCGAGATGGCGTCCAAGATGGCTGCCATTTCGTGTTTTCACCTATTACTTTCTTCACAGTAAACATAGAATGATAGTTTTCGTGTCTAGATATATGATTTGAGGATCAAGAATTATATTGAAACAATTTATACGGTTGTTCTGGGATTACACCATGGGAAATGCTATATGGCTACAAATAATGGCTACCATTTCCTCCTTTGGGGGTGTTCGAGGTCAGGGAATCCATCTATAAAGTTGGGAACGTATTACGTATTAATTTAATAGTGATCAATATAGCCGCTACCAGAACTTAGAAAATAACTTAGCTATTTGAATGGTAACATACATGATATATATTAAAACCTGTCTTTTGCGAACATAGATCTGCTTTTTGGGGTCAAAAGCCAGCGGTTCTGGCACCATCTATCACATAACCAATAAAACATGTCTTCCTGCACGCTATAACTCTACAGCCCCTAGACTTGTATTAGCTCCATAAAGTTCGGAAAGGAAATTACGTTGTTACATTCAGCGATCAACCTGTATTGTTAAAGCCATAGCATATTGTATAGGTCACGCTATGCACAATGCAGTTACAAGAACCAATACTACACCGATTGCCTCTCTTGTGCCCACACCTGATAAGATCCGTGATAAATGCAGGTGGGAGGTATGTTTGCCGGGAGTTAACTGGTTGGTCAGTGTTTTAATCATTCTGTCATTTACCCAGCTAAATAATTTCTTATCAAGATCTATAGGAATTTTGTCTTCCAATGAACATAGCACAATGGTTTGCTGATGGGCCCATTTAACATTCTCTGCAAATGCCTGATTAACCAGAGAAAGACACACAGTTTGGGTGGTGTTGATGAGGCTTGTCCTGTTTTGAATGCTCGTACCTTACATTAACTCGCTAGAACTGTGTCCATAACAAGCTGACATAAATGCGGTGGCGTGCACAATCAAACATGCTATCGCAGTGTTCATCATACCAAGAAGTGACAGGGAGTGTGATCCAGCTCTCCGTACCTTTAGAGCAGTCCCATTGTCCATCCCATACTAACAGACTACAATGTTACACCCAGTAATCGCAGGATTTCGTTAATTATACATGGATGTTTTCTACTGTTTTCCAATTTCAATGACTGGTATGTTCTTATTCCATGATAATTATGTGCATGGACTGCCCTATCCTCGGTTAGATATTAGATGTTTCTTATTTTCAGACACTCAATCATTGTTCTATGATGGTAACTTACTGTTCAATTGTAATTGTTGGACTTACTCCAGCAGATCTTTCACTTCCCGTGGCATTGTTTGTACTATAGTCACAATACAGATCGAATACTAGACTACAACCAGATTTTCATTCTCTTTGCGATGTCGTATTTCATGTGTGTTGCATTGTCCTCAACTGTGCCATCCGCGGGTTGCGGTATTACCCAGAGTAGTGCTGAGCCATCTGTGCCGAAGACGACAATGTGACTAGATGTCCTCGTCGATAATGAAAACTGCATTTCAGCGAGAATTTCGATATGGATGCTCTCATTTCTCTTGTCGACCCGAATATTTACTTTGCCACTGTGAAGATAATTCATGTGAAATTATATCCCTTGTATTATCTTCGTCACATCTAAGCCGATGACGCTCAAGTAATTTCTGACTGAATTCATTCATCTGATTCAGCCCTATTCACACCCGATCCAGGCATCGACTGTAGCGGTTCCATGTTTTTCTCTCACAATATTAAACATAACATCTGGGTGATTCCCTGGATCGATAGGTCTGATAGGATTGATGCATTACTCGAGTTCTGCCCTGATGGCTTCTCAGTCCCTTTCGTCACCAGCTAGTCTCGAATTCCCTCCCTCCTTGTGTTTGTCAACAGATGCACTGGTATTTTCAATCATGTCGTCCATGTCCGCCTCCAAATCATTCCAGGCATGGAGACTCGATGCCCACACTTTATGGCTCTCGGGCTTCAGCGTTATACCAATTATTACTCCGAGAGCATGACCTTACCGCTGCAATGTTATCTAGACACACATGTATGCCACTCCAAATTCTAGCAAGCCACGCTGATATCTCATGACATGCACTCCTTTCATGAAGCGAGCAATAACCTCTTTTATGTGCCTCCATAAGTGCCTCTATGGTCTCTAGGTAACACATACCATATTTCCCATAGTGCACATGACCAGCCACAAAAAGTAGACAATCATTGTAATCATTCTTGATGCAGCGGCCAATCACCCTCTCATTCAGCCTTTACAAACATCGTAATTATGAAAACTGGTTTGATTAACACGTCTATCCACCAGCGTGACATTCTTGCCCCCTTTATGTAGTTCTCCTAGAACCGTCATCAAATCTCATTTTGACTCGACCAAGTGGCCAGAGCGAACACCTCAGGGCAATTCCTCAACAAGCATACATAAGGCTTGAATGTCTGATGAAACCTTTTCTCAGTCAGTGGTTATCAAAGAATTGGGGGGTAGAAACCCATTACTATAGATACCAAGATCAGCACAGCTTATTGCATAAATAACAGGCATCATGAAACGGTACCATCATTGGTTCCCATATTGGATACTTTATGATGTAATTTCGGAATGATCATATGAATTGTGTTATGGATTCCTTGACCCGTATAACTTTTATCTAGACAGAAAAATTAGCATCCTAGATTTATACAAATCAAGAAACTATGAAAGTCTAAGCAGTGACTGTTATATACACAATATTTTAATGAATAGAGGAATACAATCTGTCAGTCAAATATATGATGTCATAATGAATTACGTCACATGTAGGTTGACGTCATAATCAGTTATGTCATGAATGTCGTATCTAAGTCCATCATAAATGCTTAATAGTCTGTCAGGTCGCGCGCATTGTATGTCTTTTCTATTTAATAACTTTTCTGTTGAATATTTTGAAATAATTTAACTGCGCCCTGAAGGCAGCAGTGGGTGTTAATTCTTTAATCTGGAATTCAAGTTTGGAATGACCAATGCGCAAGCTTGGAAAATTTTTGTTTAACATGGCAAATTTCTCTTCAGCATATACAGCATATACAACTGCTGCTGGTAAACAATTCTGCCTCAGTGCGACCTCGATCTCCTTCAATCATATAGCATTTAAAAACGCAAATGCAATCAATCGCCAGTCCATCTCGCTCTTCTTCGGGGAACAGTCTTTCACCATTTTGGCAAACCCGGCTAACTTAATTGATTTTATTGACGTGGGAATATGTATATGTTATGGTTAAATTGTAGCAATTCCATGTCTGGCAGCCAAATTTATTGTAATGTATTTACTCAAATGCGGTTGCAGCTCAGTTTAATCAATCATGACCACTACACAGCGTGTGAAGGTTGTATTATCTCTAGCAATTGTAGGCCATAGCCTAGCGCAAGTTCAGTTAGCCATAGTCTATTCGTAACATGGCAGAGTCTCCCATAGCATAGCATAAGCCAGTCATAGCCTCAATATACCCTAGATTAAACTTACCTTACCATATTCTAGCCACTACCTATCATAACCTTAGCCTACATGTACATTGGCATAAACATTGTGTGGCCTAATCTTATCCTAGGTTAGCCTAGCCACTGCCTAGCATAAACCTTAGCGTAGCTATAATCTACAGAGTAGAAATAATTTGTTCTCCAGGTTAAATATTTCTACTCTAGTTGACATATTTAAATTGGAGTTGAAATTGAAATCGAAAATATTTTAACATCAGTAGAAAATTCCAAATCAAGTAGAAATGTTTCAACTCATATAAGAATATTTCATCTCGTGTAGATTTGACCATGCGGATGTGATTAATCATTTCTGGTGGGATCAATCATCGCTCGCGCGGTCAGCGTCACGAATAACTGTCCGAGCGCTACACACACCCCCCCCCCCCACACATCCCTCACAGTCTGCGCAGTAAATCACCCTGCTCAAATCCATTATTATAGTACCGCTCGGAAATAACTTAACACATAGGCCTACCCATGAATATTTTTAACGTACTCGGACTGAAAGCCATTGCTGCCTAAGGAAGCAATGTCTTTCAATCCAATTATTTTCAAAATATCTAACAGAACATTTCTTACAACGTGTTCAGAATCGTACTAACTAACATCTTCCTGTTTTTGTTTTAGATACTAATTAAGTTATTTTCGAGCTGCACTGTATGTGTCTTGAGACGCGCGCGCCACAGCGGCAAGAAACTGTACCAAATAACACATTCACACAGCGCAGGTAGCAAGTTCAAATTCATATTTATTTGATAATTTTAATAGCAACCATTTTAAGACAAAGTCGGGCAAAACTGACTTCTACAGTGTTCTTGAGGAATGTTCATTAGTAGGACAAGAGAAGACCATTTTTGAAAATTTACCGCTGGAAAGACTGGCTCGATAACAGAGAGTAGTCGTCTGTTAGCCTGCAAATGGACAATCAGTCAGCACATATGTGAGTGAGTGAGTGAGTGAGTGAGTGAGTGAGTGAGTGAGTGAGTGAGTGAGTGAGTGAGTGAGTGAGTGAGTGAGTGAGTGAGTGAGTGAGTGAGTGAGTGAGTGAGTGAGTGAGTGAGTGAGTGAGTGAGTGAGTGAGTGAGTGAGTGAGTGAGTGAGTGAGTGAGTGAGTGAGTGAGTGAGTGAGTGAGTGAGTGAGTGAGTGAGTGAGAGAGAGTGAGAGTGAGAGTGAGTGAGTGAGTGAGAGTGAGAGTGAGTGAGTGAGTGAGTGAGTGAGTGAGTGAGTGAGTGAGTGAGTGAGTGAGTGAGTGAGTGAGTTAATCAATCGATCCATCAATCAAGCAATCAAGCAATCCATCAATCAATCGTTCTCCCATAGAAAAACATTAATGGTATAAAAATTGAAGCTGACACTATCTAAGGGAGGTAATAACTTACATATGATAGATGATTAATTAATGTATATGCAAATGAGTTAAATCGTTCCTAGAATAGGCGGCTATTCAATGGATTAGGTGAAGGAAATGTGCGATCGAGGGAGTGCGTGCGTGGATAAACTGCAAAGCTCCATTAACGTAGGTCCAGCAGTAATCCTCGGAAGTCTATGTATTTAGGCATTAGGTCTAAACTATTCCCCGCCAATTACCAGTTAATCTCAGCCCATGCTTTACCCTGTTTTGGATCAATGTATATACTTTAATTCCAAGAATCTCAATTTCATTGCACTGCTAATTTGTTTGGCCATATGCTAAGGATGCCAGAAGAGACACCCGCACAGAGAGCCTTGGAATTCGCCCTATTCGGAGCCAGCAAATACAAAGCCATGAGAGGACGTCACTGCATAAATCTGCCAATCATGCTACGAGGTGACCTCAAGAAAGATTGGACCTGAGGAAGAATTACGGCTCAGGACAAGACACAGTGGACAAAAATGAAGAAGGGCTGATTGCAGCTGTAGGATGTTTCTACTACTGCAGCCGCAGAATACAGTAATCATACTGTATTGTATCTGTTGAATAATTTGAAACTAAGTTGCCCGGGACTGTTTCTTCCATAGGTCGCAACAGCACCCGCCCCCCCCCCCCCCCGGCCCTCAAATTAGTTTCAGAATATTCAACAGAATGTTTATTAAATGGTAAAGATATACATTACATACATGACTGACGGGCTATTCAAGTTTCATGGCGAACCTAATTACACCCTTCACTACGCATTTTGATTGCGGTATCTGCCTACATGTGACGTAATGGACCTTTCCAGTTTTTTGTTAAGCCACGCCAACGCTAGCTTAGGTCCACCCAAACCTCGCTCGTGTTGGGATCGATCGATCCCTGACCTCCCTAACTATCAATTTCCAGAAAACTATACAGATAAGCTGTTAAATATTTTGAAACTAATTTGACCGGGTGCTGCTGCTGCCTATGGCAGCAACAGCGTCCCCTCAAATAAGTTTCAAAATATTCAACAGAATATTTATTAAATAGTAAAGACATACAATTCGTACAACAACGCATAATCCGTATTCAAATATGCGTTCATTATGTACTTATCTACGTCGGCCATGACGTCATAATGACGGCATTCATTATGTTGTCAATCCACACGTCACGTAGTTAATTATGACGTCATATCATGGATGGATAAAGTGGTTGATTATGGCGTCATATGCGTGAGCGACATACTAGATTCGACCTCAGTTAGATTTAAGCTCATTGATAACGACGGCTGCAGCAACTTTCAGTCAAATTGTGTTCACTATACCAGGATCACACAATGATATCTGTTGAATATATTGAAATTAGTTATCAGAAAAAGGTTGCTGCCGACGTCAATGACTTTCACTCAAATTGTTTTCAAATTGCTCAGTATATTATATCGTAAGGTTCAGCTACAGTTATACAAATGTAACATTGGCTATCCATAGCCGATAGAGAATATTAGTTGTTTCTCTGCAAAAGCGGAGCTCATCATGGCCGTTTAATGATTAAATTTGGTCAATAAAAAAATCTAAATATTTGCGTATTGACTTTTATTAGAATTTACCACTGAAATGACTGGCTCGGTTATCGAGCCAGTCATTTCAGTGGTAAGTTGTCAACAATAGTATTCTCTTGGTCTACAAATGGACATTCCGCGAGACCACTGCAGAGGCCGGGTTGGCAAGCTTCTTCATAAAATTGTTAACGGCTGGGCTGATTTCACTAACTGGTGCTAGTTCTAGCAAAAAGTGTGCTAGTATTCTGATTCAGTGATGGTGATGGTATAGTTAACTGTTATGTTCTTCTAGCTATCAAGATAAGGGGAGATAAATGATACCACTTAAACCTCGTTTTCGCCATTATTAATACGGATGATCTCCCGCGTCAAATAAAAATGCTCACCATCAGTATAAACGATGCAGCAATTATTACTGAGTAAACGACGAGTGAATGCGACTAGGATGAATAATGATGACAGTGTGATGCATATCCTGATAACGTGAGTTACTGGGCCAGTATTAAGGTAATACTGGGCCGATATGACCGAGTAACCTGCATTATAAGGATAGGTATCCTAATACTAGAGAGCATCGGTGTTTACATGATTTACTAAATAACTTCAAAATCTCGATTTCAAATCGCTAAATTTCGCGTTATTAATTGAAATTCCGAATTCCGTCATTGAAATATCGGCTTATCTCTGGAAGGCGTCAACAGTGTCGACACAAATATAACTTTAACCATTTAAAGACGAAGCCGGCCAAAACCGGCCTCTGCAGTGGTCATGGGGATGTCCAATTTTAAGTTTCCATTGTTCGCAATACTGGTCAAAGCATTTAGGGTTTCTTGTAGGTCGTAACTTGTGTTTGATAATATGGCTGTGTCATCCTCATACAAGAACAATAACAAGTTAACGAGGGTGGATAATTCGTCTTCATCATCACTTAGCTCAATTCGCTTACAATTTCGATTTTGTGGAAAATTTTCTAGATCGTTTCAATATATTGCGAAGAGAATTGTGAGAGGTTTCCTCCCTGGCGAACTCCTCGTGTACACATAAATTTCGAATAAAATATCAGATAAAAATTGCGAACTCAATCACACCCACCCCACACCCAACACCACACACACACCCCACTCACCCCCACACCCAGCCATGATCCCATAGTGCGCTCGTGCGATCATCCCTCTTAAAAGACCACATACTATCGCTTAATTAACAAAGTTACCAGAAACGAATGCCTATTTGCCTGAACGGTAGGGCCGACAATGAGCATATTAGAAGTTACCCTATAATACACAAGGTCATCCCTTTAAGGAAAAGGCTGGAACTGCGACGACGCACACGGTTTTTGTCCCAAAGCAGCAGATTGATTTTTGTGTCAAAAGGCAGGGTCATTTCTTAGTGACAAAGTGAACCTTTATGTCATCAATATGAGAAGTTTAAATTTTAGCAGAAATTAGCTTAATCTTAATCACACAAGTTAAATAAAAGTATTAGAAGATACCGTATAACATATATTGGTGCCAAGACAGAAGTGTACACCGTTACAGGCGAAAGTTATTTTTTCAAAATATCCGCCAAAATTGTGTTTCGTCCGATCGACTAGAACCGTGATAATCCCCTAATTGCTATAATTCCTTGATTACGTGTACAGTTTATATTGGATCCAATAGTTTTCGATAAATCTGTTTTCTTTACCAAAAGTTCTCCTATAGGAAACGTAGGAAACGTATGCTAATAATAATAATTTTGCCTGCATTTTCTCATTGAGTTTTAAAGCGAATGGCTGGAAACTGGGTAGATATCGGTACATATTGCTCCCTTGTGGTGACAAGGTGTCTATCGTAGTTTTTTCAAACAAAACATATAACATAGCACTCTTACCGACGATATTTCATTTCAATTTTTCTCTCATCTGAACTATTCGAATAGTTTGAATATGCATACACTCAACGTAGTTTTGTTCGTTGGCCTTACGTTGGGCCAATGTATTGTTTCGTTGACTCACCAGCATCTCGGGGGTGGGGTGGGGTTGTGTGTGTGGGGGGGGGGGGGGGGGGGGGGCGGAAGGTCGGGCGTCACGCACGCGTTCCTCTCCTTCCCCCGCCCCCTCCTCTATCTCTTTCTCTCTCTCTCTCTCACTCTCTCTCTCACTCTCTCGCTCTCTCTCTCCCTCTCTCTCTCCCTCCCTCCCTCCCTCCCTCTCGCTCTCTCTCTGGTCATTCAGGGTCCTGTGCAGAAACGAGAGACGAGCGGCAAGGAGCCAGCACCACCGACGAGGCAGAGGCTCCCCGCGCTCGTCAGTCTTCTCGGGCATTCGTCAGGCCTTGGTGACAGTGTGTGGGGTTGGGGCTCCTCCACAAATTATTGCTGACTGGAATGATCAGCCATCTCCTTGGAGATGCGTAGGTCAAGCCGGACATTTCCAGCACGGTTACGAACCTGTGCATTGGTAGCAAACTGCTATGTGGTTGTTTCATACCCGGCGGCGGGTACGCCTGTCTCGTCCTCATCACCCGCTGAATGGAGCTCGTGGTGCAGCGAGGCCATGCTACTTTGGTTATCTTCGTGGGCTGCGGGGTACGTCGCGCATGCTTTCCCCACTTTACTCTTTCCCTTTAGTCTGAGCGGAGTATGGCGTCGTCGATGATTACGTTCGTTCCTGCAGAGGTGGTCTGAACGATGATGGAGGCTTAATTAGGAGCGGCGGTTGATTTAGTCGCTGTTGAAAGGGTTTCCTGTGGCAGTGTAGGTGGCCGTAGGAGACCAAGTGGCGGCGGCGGTGGTGATGCTCGTGTTATTGGGTGCTTCGGTGGCTGTGGCGTTGGCGAGGGCTCTGCTGGTGACGAGGGAGGCAAGTCTCCCAAGTGTGCCCAGGCTGATGGGCGGGTCCTTTTGGGGAGAGTGATCTGTTCGGGCTAATCCGGTCAGGAATGGGCAGTGTGTGCAGATGTAGGTCAATGCGGGTGTGAGAGGAAAATTCAGCCGCAGGTGGCTTTTTGATTTATCTGGCCTGCATTCGAGCTAAGCTCTTATTAGGCGATTTTCTCTCTCTGGTGCTAGTGTGTTGAGGGATGGACAGGCATGAGAGAGGAAGTGCGAGAGGGGGTAGCATCTTAACTAATGTTTAGGTTTTCCAAGAGCCCTGTGTGCAATATTTTGATTGCGGGCCAAAAGAAGCAGCACATGAGTGGTGACAGGAGTGATTTGCATCCTAGTCGTCGATGGTCCTATCCCATCTACCGTCCTTCCTGAGGTGGGAAGGCCTGTAAGGCAAAGAGGAGAACAGCCATCTTTCTGGGGGAGGGTCCTAAGTGGGAGGTGAGATGGCGGGCTTTTCCTACTTATTCCACGTAGTCGGTCGGCCGCTAGCGGTCGCTATTTGTCTCGTCACTCTAAGTATAAATTTGAGGTTTGGCACTAAGAGTTACAATTACTTATCAAAGGCCCGCTTAAAGTGGGATGGAAGGAGAGTTCTACTTTAATGTTTGAAGGAACACGTAGAAGATTTTAGTCATTGCCGCCTAGTTGATCCGAAGTTCCCAGCGGGAATTCAGAGGTGAGCCATCTGTGTGTGCCTAACTCCAACACTTTAAGAGGGGATCTCATGTGAAACGGTGGTTTAGGCCAGCTAGTACGTTTTGCAAGTTAAAGTCTTGGGCAGCTGCAAAAGGACGCAATCGGTTAGGCCATGCGAGTACCTCTTCCCTCACAGGGTCAGGTGAGTCTTTGGTTCAGGGCTATTAGACTGCCTTGAGCAATGTCAAAAAGAGTTGGATGCGGTCCAAGGGACGATCTTCATGGGTTGCAGACGCATAACAGGACGTATAACTAAGTCTACGTTTGCCTACACCACTGGTCAAGTGGTCAAAAAGAAAAATATGCTAACCAGCTGGGAGGGAAAAGGTTATACTGTTCGGTTCTTCATTTAGTAAAGGAGAGGCGCTCAAGGCATCCTAGTGACCGGTGCAAGCTTTTAAGGCGGTGAAACCTTCCCTACAAAACGTAGGTACGGGTCAAGATACCTGTTTGTGTGATCGAAGGAAAAAAGTGGTGGCCAGAGGCGAGGGCGTCAGTGGGGAGCAGTCTTATGTGGCATGAATCAGTATCCCAATGTCCAAACCATTCGCTATGGAGCTCGCGGAGGGGCGGCGATTGTCGAGCTTGATTAAGGTGAGTTCAGAGGCACAGCAGACCGAGGAACTAAGCTTTCCCAATCCTTGCGGTATATCCTTGTCTTAGGGGCCGAGGCAGCGCAGAGTGCGGGGGTTTCGGCAGAGGGGGGTGGGGGGGGCTAACCATAAGAGAGTGGTAGTGAGGCCGCTGGTTAAAATTATGACTAATTAGAAGTAGTCCAAATAAAATGTGTGGGACCTATCGAATAAGTAAAGGAGGGCAGGGAATATTTCAGTGGTAAGTGCGCAGGGCGTCAACTTCTCCAAAGAGCTGTGCAAATGGATGGATGTTCTTACTGGTAAGAATACAGTGACGGGGACGCCGTCACAACGCTCGTAATTTGTCTTCACGCTGAGCTGTGCGCTAGATCGTCGATCGCAATTTATGGCTAAGATGGGCGATCTCATATCTAAATGATCCTTGAGGCAAAAGGGAACGATCGCACGAAAGTGGTGGAAAGAATAAATCAAAAATGGTGCTTACGGTGGTATCTCTGAAGATTATGTAAGAGACGAAAAAGAAGAACCGGATTAGTGCGTATATTTAAAATCTTAATCATGCACAGTTTAAGTCCGAAATACCATGGAAACAATCAGTCAAGATAGAAAATTTTCAAGTAAATGCAGGGTATAGGTTTTGCTATTGTGGGCATTGCCGGCTTTTAACCATCCTCGGTAGGTATATTCCAAAGGCACAACAGCACGCGTTGGTTTAATCCTCGACTTCCAAAGGTCACAATATGCGGGGAGTGGGTGAAAGTTCAATGGTTGCCTCACTTAATAAGCGATTGCGAAGAAGCGGTGTGGGGAGAGTAAGTTCATCACACGGTGCGGCTGAATCTAACGCACAGCACAGCTAGAGTCGATTATGCTGAAGCACTTGGTCTAGGAGGCGGCAGAAAGTCTCTCTATTCTTCTAGAGCGAAAACAATAAATGACAGAAGGTTCTGTAACATGAATATCGTAGTCAGTGGAAGGCGGGCTAACTCGGAGGCTGGTGCCGAGCGGCATTTGCCGAGTTCTTCTTCGCGGCAGGCAGAGTATGGTCGAGATGTTTCAGGCAGGGGTCTCTGCGAGAAGGAATCAGCGGTGAGGCTGGTATGAAGGCAAGCCTACTTTTTTCAGGAATTAGAAGGCGGAACGGAGCTCTAAATCAGCGAGGTTTTCAGAACGATGCCGAGGTGGTGGTTTGCTGGAGACGGAGAAACATAAGTTGTTATTTTGGACCAAAATTTAAAGTTGACCTGCTGCGTGTGTAGATGACGGCCCACGGTAAGTGGGTGAACCCCAGGCAGTCCCGGGCGCATGCGCAGAGAGGGTAAATCGTGTCTTAGACGTAGTAGTAGTAGTAGTAATAGTAGTAGTAGTAGTAGTAGTAGTAGTAGTAGTAGTAGTAGTAGTAATAATAGTAGTAGTAGTAGTAGTAGTAGTAGTAGTAGTAGTAGCAGCAGCAGCAGCAGCAGCAGCAGCAGCAGTAGTAGTAGTAGTAGTAGTAGTAGTAGTAGTAGTAGTAGTAGTAATAGTAGAAGTAGTTGTAGTAGCTGTAGCAGCAGCAGTAGCAGCAGCAGCAGTAGTAGTAGTAGTAGTAGTAGTAGTAGTAGTAGTAGTAGTAGTAGGAGTAGTAGTAGTAGTAGTAGTTGCAGCAGCAGCAGCAGCAGCAGCAGCAGCAGCAGTAGTAGTAGTAGTAGTAGTAGTAGTAGTAGTAGTAGTAGTAGTAGTAGTAGTAGTAGTAGTAGTAGTAGTAGTAGTAGTAGTAGTAGTAGTAGTAGTAGTAGTAGTCGAAGTGAATGCACGCGTTTATTTAGCTCTGCAATTGCTGCCCGAATTTGCTAGTTTCTAGCGCGATTTTGTAGATAAATTTTATACATATATTTCGTATTAGTATTTCCTTTGAAACTTTATGTTTAATTTGTAAATTCTTGTCTTGGTTGGAGCGCATTTTGTGTCTCCATTTTCTAAAGGCATTCCTCTTAGCTGGCGGTTTCCGCCATTTAATAGGGCTCCTCTTACTGTGGTCAATGCAATACATTTCTCCCCGCACCAGTCTGGTATTTCTATAGTTCGTAGGCTAGCGCATTATATTTGGCAAGATCGCTTGAGTGAGTGGATTTAATTCCTTTGTCATTTGTAAGCGCAAGCCTAGTTCTTTAACTATATAAATCCTTATAGTCAGTTGGCTGTCCCAGGTCAACTCGAACAGACTAACAAATATATGACTGTACTATCTATTCATATATTTGTTAGTATACTTTAATCGGCTAGGTGTTAGTGAACCACTTAGAAAGTGGTTCAAACTAACAAATATACGACTGTACTCTCTATTCGTATATTTGTTGGTAGACGTCAGGGTTTCAAAAGGGGACACTATTTATTTAGTGTTTAGCTCTTTCCCTGACGTCCTGGTGTTATATAAGTATATATTTATTATATATTGTAGTAGTATGGGGTTCCTCCTTTGATAAACCACCATGGCATCCTATAATCGTACCCTAAGCCTTAAAATAACAACTAAGGGGTGGGGTGTCACGGCTATCGACGTGTATCATGGGTTAAAAGACGTCGTTGGCGCGGGACCTGCTACTTTGCAGGGGCTTATCAATGTTACTAAAACTGTATGGAATGTAACAGTGTCAAATGAGGGGGTCAAGGAAAAGCTTCTGGAAGATGTTCTTATTGTAAAAGGTGAAGTTTGTAACGTCGAGGAAATAGAGTCAGATAGGTTGCTAGTGAAAATGAAAGTTCCACTAGAAATTCCAGATGACAGAATCATGAGTGAACTCAAGAAGTATGGCACAGTGCAAAAGGTTGAACGGGAAACGTATCCCTTTGACAGAACGCTAGAAAACGGTGTAAGACGTATTTGGTTTGATAAAGTGAATAGCCCTTTACCAAGCAGATTGACGCTTGATGGCAGCTTTGTCCTGCCCTTATGGTATAGAGGGCAAATTAAAGAATGCCGGATCTGCCTAAGTACTGACCATTTGGCAACAGATTGTCCCAATCGAAACAAATGTTTGCTCTGTGGTTCAGTTAACCATTTTAAATGGCGCTGTCCAAAAAATCAAAACAAGGCCTCAGTATCAGGAGATAATCGCCCATTAAAGGATGCAACTGAGTCAAATGCTTCTGAAGCAACTGCTACGGAAGCTGTTGTTTTGGTTCATGCCACTGTAAATGACACAAACAAATCATCAAATCCTGTTAAAGTAACTACAGTTGATGAAATTCATGTATTAGAGGAGGGTATAACCTTAAGTCAAGAAAATACTCAAAATGCAGTGGAGCCAAACGTTGCTGTAAAAGACACGCAGGAAAATGATGATCTTACAGAAGAGCCAGTTTACAATTCCTTAGAAGATGAATTAAAATTAGGACAGGATAAGTTTAGGACTCAGAAGACAGAAAGTTCAGTCGATTTTCCGCTAAGCCCACTTGATTTAAGTCAGCTTGAAGATATGGTAAATGATGCTCCTGTCAAATGTTACTTAAGTAGCAATAAGCGTCATAAAGAAGACAATAGCTCAGAATCTGAGATTGAAGTAAATGATATGGATGATGATACAATGTCAGTTGCAGAATCAGATGTGTCCATTCAAACACAGAGTTCACAGATGAAAGATGAAATGGTAATGTACCGATCAGAAGGGGGTGAAGTGTTAGTGCCATATGTAACGGCGAGAGGCGTGAAATATCGTCTACTGCGCCATGATTCTGATATTTCCAAATATGAATATTTGTCGGTGGTAGAACTAGGAAATATTGAATTCGCAGGAAAATTAGGTAAATGGTCTAAGAAACGAGCTAAAAAAAACCAAATCTAGTTAATCCAATGATGGCGGTTGTAAACATCATTTTACAAATTATGATTATCTGCACCATCAATTGCAGAGGATTAAATACCGAATTCAAGCAGCGCCACTTACTTGAAGAATTAGCAAATGAGAGAGTTGATATTGCTTTTCTACAAGATACCAAAATTCAAAAAGCTGAAGTGTATGAATCTCTCAAAGATATTTCAAAAGGGCAGATTTTTTTTTCTTTATCACAAGATAATAGTGCGGGAGTGGCCATTCTTATCCTGCCCCACTGTCTCAACTATGTTGACGTTATATCGTCGTCATCAGATCCAAATGGACGATGGATTTGTGTATCAATTGATGTACTAAACACAAGTTTAAATTTGATGTGCCTTTATGCACCTACCTCTCATCAATTGCGCCGTGAATTTCTAAATGATGTTTCCACAATAATTCAAGACAGAACGCCTGAAAACCTAATTATGGGTGGTGACTTTAATTGCATATTAGACGAGGCTAAAGACAGAAACTCTAGGTCTAATTTTAATGACACATCGCATAATATTTTGAAACACACTTGTGAAAATAAAAGCTTGTTAGACACTTATCGGATTGAAAATCCAGAAGGCCAGGAATTTACTTGGTTTTCAACCGATGGAAGGTTAGCTTCAAGGTTAGACAGGATCTATGTGGAAAGCTCATTGAAAGGTTACATGTGTAAAACTAACATAAAACCAGTAACTTTCTCTGATCACAATATGTTTTCCATCACATTAGACAATGCTGACTGGGTCAAACGAGGAGATGGATTTTGGAAACTTAATGTAGCATTGCTACGAGATAGTTGCTACCGCAAATGTGTGGAAAGTTGTTGGAGGCATTGGGATGAAAGAAGAGGTTCGTATGAATGTATAACAGACTGGTGGGAAGATGCTAAATCAGACCTGAAATATATTTCAAGGCAGTATTCCATTAGGAAAGCACGTGAAATACGAAAGCGTAAAAAGGCGCTTCAGAGGTCGTTGTGTAAAATTAATAAGAAAATTAATGATGGGGAATATAATTATTACGAACTATTAGTTAAATTAAAAGCTAGACTAAATGAAATAGAGCAATATCAGTTTGATGGTGCCAGAATAAGGTCAAGAGCACAAATGCACACCGAGGGCGAAAAGCTTACACGTTACTTTTGTAATTTGGAAAAAGCAAGAGGTATAGAGAAATTAATGCGCTCACTGAAGACTAATGATGGAGTATCAGTGTGCTCAAATGCAGAAATGATTGAAACAGTATCCGAATTTTACAAATCATTGTATAAATCTGAGGGAAGCGAGGAAACTGCAACTAGAGATGTTTTAGCTAATATAACGAAAAGACCTCCAGATTCATGTCGCGAAAGCTGTGACCAATCAATAACAATAGATGATTTGACAAGATCCCTCAAAGGTATGAAGTTAGAAAGGTCTCCTGGATGCGACGGACTTCCAGTTGAATTTTATCAAACATTCTGGCACATATTTGGGCCAGTATTAGAAGAAATAGCAACCAGCATTTTTAAGCAAGGGCATCTCCCTACATCGATGGCCCAAGCATATGTTCGGCTTATATACAAGAGGGGTGACAGAAATAAAATACAGAATTATAGACCAATCTCTCTACTCTGTGTAGATTATAAGATTATTACTCGGGCACTAACATTAAAACTTTGCGCAGTCCTAGGCGAAGTCATTCATGATGATCAAACCTGCTCTGTGTCAGGAAGATCAATATTAAACAACATTTTGCTTATACGGGACCTTATCCAATTAGTTGAAAAGGATTGTATCCCAGCAGCAATAATAGCACTTGATAACGAGAAGGCGTTTGACAGACTAGAATGGGATTTCTTGTTTAAGTTTTTAGACCATATTGGCGTTGGTTCAAGATTTATTAAATGGGTCAATATTTTATATACTGATATAACAAGTTGCTATTTAGTTAACAATCAGCTATCCAAACCTGTAGTGATGGAACGAGGTGTCAGACAGGGTTGCTCACTGTCCCCGCTTCTATTCGTCATAGCTATGGAATCGTTGGGGGCCACATTGAGGCAACGCAATGACTTTCAAGGAATATGTATACATGGCGTAGAAAGGCCACTAAAGGTTTCTCAATATGCAGATGATACGACTGTGTTTGCGGGTAAAAATACGGATTTTAGAATTTTAAATGGAGTATTAACAGATTTTCAAAAGGCATCAGGACTTAAAGTCAATAAAGATAAATCTAAGGGATTGTTTTTGGGCGATTGGAAGGGCAGAACTGATAATGTGATGGATATTAACTGCTCAAATGATGTCATAAAAATTTTGGGTATTTACTTTAGTAGAGAACAAAATGTATTACTAAACTGGGAAGAAAGGATATCCAAGCTAAAGTGGCATTACTAAATTGGAAACGACGTCGCCTAACTGTCTTTGGCAGGACATTTGTCCTTAATAATTTTATTTTATCTGGACTGTGGTATACAGCTTCTGTAGTTCATATGCCCAAATCAGTAGAGTCAAAGATCAACACGTTACTTTTGTCCTTCTTATGGGAGGACAAAGTCCATTTAGTATCACAGTCAATCCTCACCAATAAAAAGCATGCCGGAGGCCTGGATTTGTTTAATGTTTCAGCAAAGTGTGCTTCTTAAAAATTGAAATTCTTGAATAAGTTACTTACTTCAAACTCATCTTGGTCAAGTGTTTCAAGGGCACTTCTCCAAAGGTACGTTGACCCATTTCCAGTAGAATGTTTATTTATGTGCAATAAATTGCCACCTAATCATCAAAAGATTCCAAATGTATATAAAGAACAGCTCGAAGCCTTAAAAATATGTACACGATCAATGCCACAACCCAATTGTATGGAAGATGCCTTAGAGCAACGTCTTTGGGGCAATGAGTTGATTCGTGATAATGATGATGTATTATATTTGCCCTCTATGGCCAAAAATGGTATTCAATATTTACGTGACTTGGTAAATCCGAAATCTTGTAGATGGATTGCGATGCAAGATGTAGCAAGAATAACATCAATGAGACATATTGATGCTCAGCGCTTATTTGTTAGAATAAAGAATGCAATACCTGCTGTATGGTTCAAATTGCCGAAAGCACGTGGCAAAATTGATATGTTGCAACCAACATTAGTATCTATGTCAGAACATAAAAAATACAACATGGCATCTAGAGACTGGTATAGAATTCTAATGTAAGTTCGGAGACAGACTCCTATTGTGGTTAGGCATTGGAACAATTTAGGATGCACGCCAAAGAACTGGAAAAATGCCTGGAAAGCAATACATCTACCTTGTCTACCAGGAAATGCACGGGACCTGGCATGGCGATTGCTCCATGGAAGGCTATGGGTCGGTCATCTTACTTATATGTGTAAAATATCAAGTACAGACCGGTGCTTATTATGTAATACTGAGGAGGAAACGATAGACCATCTATTTACTCAGTGTCGCATAACTACAGGCTTTTGGGTATATATCAATATGCTCCTTGCTAAATTTGGAACCAAATATGTGAATTTAGTGTCTGAAACAATTGTGTTCAAAGATTGCTCAACTATCGGACGAATCATTAATAGCAAGGAGAAAGAATTGTTAATAACCATCTGGAAGCATCGGTGTTCAAAGGCCAGAGATAAAACCGGCAACAACCATCAGAGAGCCATACAAGCTATATTTCGATCATTGTTGATAAACTGCATTCATTGTGAATTGTACAGGCTAGTAGAACATGGGAGAGAAAGTAGCTTTAAAGACGTATGGTGCAAAACTGGCCCAGTATCAATTGAATATGGATATCTTAAAATATCAGAAGCGGAGCTTATATAAGCTAGCACATTCGCTGCTTGCTGTATATTGATAAATGCTATTTTAATTTAATTTAATTGCCTTTATTTTAAAATTGTAATGCCTTAGGAGACTCTAATCTTGACGAATATCCTAACCTTGGGATCAGAATATTTAAATACCAAATGAGCATTATGTCAATATTCTGGAGGTGATCCGATTTTCAAGTTAACAATTAGCTTCCTGTTGTAAATATTTACTGCAGGTGTATTTGTTCCAGGGTAATTTGCAAAAACTTGCAATGAAGTAAATTTAGAATGTGAACCCAGAGCGCCATCTAAGTAGTCATAGTTTGTATACGTTTGCTTTGTGCATTATATTATATAAAGGCTACTACGTCCGTTGGGTATTTAATAATCGGCTAACTGGCGTCAATGAGTGACATTTTGTTACTTATTGACGAGTCACCTCGCCACTTGTTGGCGAGCTGCACTCGCCATTTGGCCTACTATTATACGGTGTGCTACGTTAAACTACATATGATCTACTTAGCCTGCCGGTCATGAATCGGCTCAATGGCATCAATGATTAGCAGTAGCTTACTGCTAATTATTGATGAGTGGCTTTACCACTTGTTGGTTAGCTATGCTCGCTATTTGGGCCTACTACTACACGGTGTGCAAATAGCAATGTCTTTGTTGAATTATGTTATGTTATCAGCTCTTTATTAATTATGTTTTCTATGTAGTTATGCCACGGTTGTGGTATATGATAATAGAGTATTTTAGCTTGCACTGTTTTGACATGTTAGGTTTGTATTGTTATTCTATTAATAAAGCCTGCTATTTCAACCGATTTTGTATGGGGGTTTGCAAGCTTCTTAAAGGAGTTCCTCCGGGAAGTGTATCCGACTGCGTCAGCGTCGGATTTTCAAAAAAAAAGAAGAAAAAAAAGTAGTAGTCGTAGTAGTAGTAGTAGTAGTAGTAGCAGCAGCAGCAGCAGCAGCAGCAGCAGCAGTAGTAGTAGTAGTAGTAGTAGTAGTAGTAGTAGTAGTTGTAGTAGCTGTATCAGCAGCAGCAGCAGTAGCAGAAGCAGCAGCAGCAGCAGCAGCAGTAGTAGTAGTAGTAGTAGTAGTAGTAGTAGTAGTAGTAGTAGTAGTAGTAGTAGTAGTAGTAGTAGTAGTAGTAGTAGTAGTAGTAGTAGTAGTAGTAGTAGTAGTAGCAGTATAACAATTTAGATGTTGTTGATGTTGTTGTTGTTGTTGTTGTTGTTGTTGTTGTTGTTGTTGCTGTTGTTGCTGCTGCTGCTGCTTTCGTCGTCGTCGTCGTCGTCGTCGTCGTCGTCGTCATCGTCGTCGTCATGTGCTTGCTTGATTACATATCTTTTAATTCAATCCATAGCGGGGCCGTAGCGTGTCCCAGGTGGTGGGTTACCGGTTTCGAGTTGACCTATCCCTCCCGTCACCCTACCACAGGCTGATAGATAGTTATATTAGTCCAACGTTGTATCTACGTGTGGAAATCCATGTGATATGTTGGGCCAACGTAAACACAACATGCTGATCTACGTTGGCCCAACGTAGCATTGTTTGCTGGGAAGTGACATATTTTAATCATGACGTCAGATAATTGAGCTGCAATCGGATCCCCACCCAACACCTTACTGAGCCACTGTCAGTTGACCCCAAAGTATATGTACCATCGTAATGGTACCCTCCAGTTTTAGTTATGCCCCGCCCATCTCCGGCTAGGCTCCACCCACACCTCGCCCGTGTTGGGATCGATCGATCCAGGAATTCTCTGACATTCAATTTCCAGCAAACTATATAGATAAGCTGTTAAATATTATGAGACTAATTTGACTGGGTGTTGTTGCTGCCTATTGCAGCAACAGCGCCCAGTCAAATTAGTTTTAAAATATTCAACAGCACGTTTATTAAATAGTAAAGACAAAATGTGTACAACAACGCTTAGTCCGTCGTCAATTAAGTGTTTGTGACGAACTTATCTACGTCATTCATAACGTGATTGATTATGATGCCATCCTATTTGATTATGACATCATATGATTGATGAATAAAGTGGAATCCTCCATTGAGTTGTATTAAACAACGAGCTATCCTTCCGGTTCATGAGTTCATAATGATGGTCCACTAGAGGGATGTTTTTCTGTACTCTAACGTGTCCTTTCTAAGCTAACTCGTTTTAGATCCGGGTATGTGTTACATGTTTTGTAAGCTTGCACAGCTGGTCGGGGTTCCGGGAACTACCAAGTTCAAGTTCAAATTCACCCAATTTACGCTCAGGCATTTTACAAAGCATATGAGGTAATGAGGTAAAGTTATTGATAGCACGATACTGGCTTATTTCTGGCAAATACTCATCAATGAGTAGCTGATTACGTATGCACATATAAGCGCGTGTTATTGAGCCAGTCATTGCAGTAGTAAATTTTCAAAAATAGTTTTCGCTTAGCTTGCAAATGGGCATTCCTGAAGACCACTGCGGATAACGTTTTAGACGGCGTGACAATAAGTTGACGCAAGAGCGTTACTCAATAGATGTGTTTGTGAAAATAAATACCGTCTTTGAAAATCGCGGGTGTAGGCCTAGTGGCATACGAATATCAGAGTGAAAGTCGCGGGTGTAGGCCTAGTGGCATACGAATATCAGAGTGAAAGTCGCGGGTGTAGGCCTAGTGGCATACGAATATCAGAGTGAAAATCGCGGGTGTAGGCCTAGTGGCATATGAATATCAGAGTGAAAGTCGCGGGTGTAGGCCTAGTGGCATACGAATATCAGAGTGAAAGTCGCGGGTGTAGGCCTAGTGGCATACGAATATCAGAGTGAAAGTCGCGGGTGTAGGCCTAGTGGCATACGAATATCAGAGTGAAAGTCGCGGGTGTAGGCCTAGTGGCATACGAATATCAGAGTGAAAGTCGCGGGTGTAGGCCTAGTGGCATACGAATATCAGAGTGAAAGTCGCGGGTGTAGGCCTAGTGGCATACGAATATCAGAGTGAAAGTCGCGGGTGTAGGCCTAGTGGCATACGAATATCAGAGTGAATCGAACTAGAATGACATATACACCTTCTAACCCTTGAAATACCGGTGTCTCAAAAATTTCAAAACATCTATACAGGAAAACTGTGAAATATTTTGAAGATAATTTAAAATACAGCAGGTTGACGTGACGTGTGTGATGACGTCGTAATCAAGTACGTCGCGTCCAGTCAAATTAGTTTCAAAATATTCCACAGTTTAGCTACATGTATAGTTCGCTTGAAATTGCGATTCGGTGAGTGCATGGATTGATTGATTTCAACACAGGCAATGCGTGGGCGGAGCTTAGCTAGAGATTGGCTAAAACTTGATTCCTCCATTACCGTTACTGACTCAATTCACCTGTCCAGTTTATCCATCCATCACATGACGTCATAATCAACTAAGTGACGTGTAGGCTGACGTCAAAATCATGACGTCATCTTCTTTTCGTTCGCTGATCATACCTCCAGTCCCGTAAGTGACTATCGACATGATCATAAGCGTTAAGTGCGTGGATCCATGGTTTATTAGAGTGCGCCGTGCGGCATGGAACCTCCGTCTTCAGCACTCGATGTTTCAGTCAGGGTTACCTCACCCTTACTTCCATTAGTCGCCTCTTACGACACGCAGAGGATACGGAAGGTGTATTCTAAGCCCCACCTACAGGGAAATCATGACGTAATGAATGATTCGATATAGCCCGTCTTTAACGCTTAATTGTCAGACAAGTTGCACGAATTGCATGGCTGCTATTTAATAAACATGCCATAGGCATCAACAACACCCACACAAATTAGGTTCAAAATATTCAACATCTTACCTGCATAGTTTTCTGGAAACTGATAGTTAGGTAGTTTCAGAGATCGATCGACCCAAACATGAGCGAGGTGTGGGTGGAGCTTAGATAGAGATGGGCGGGCATTGCTAAATGGGAAAGGTCCATTCACCAAAAACAGACACTTCAGGCATGTTTGTGATGGACCATTGCCACCGTCACGGCAGATTTACATCATTCTAATTGTGACGTCAGCTAACATGTAACTTATTTGATTATGACGTCAGATTCTTGACCGATAGGAGATCGGATCCCTACTTTGGAGCTAGAAATGTGGTTCAAAATAATTTCTAAATACGTTTATTTTTCAACGTCTCCGGCCCAACTCGGTAATAACAAGGCAACGCAAGCAATACAGATTTCGTTGAAATGATATGGTAGGAGTCACTGGACCTTCCCGGTTTTAGCTATGCCCCGCCCATCTCTAGCTAAGCTCCACCCACACCTCGATCTCTGAATACCTTGACTATCAATTTCCAAAAAAACCTACACAGGTAAGCTGTTGAATATTTTGAAACTAATTTGAGTGGGTGGTGTTGCTGCCTAAGGCAGCAACAGCGCCCTAAGGCAGCAACAGCGCCCACTCAAATTAGTTTCAAAATATTCAACAGCATGTTTATTAAATAGCAAAGAATTACAAAGGCATACAATTTACACACCGTGTCGGACTCTTTGAAATTTGATGACAGTCTATATGGAACCCTTTGTGACGTAATGATTGTGACGTCATCGCACACGCGCTAAGCTGATTATGACGTCATACGATGTCAGATGATGGATGGATATTCTGGAAAGGTGAATTCACTTGCCTGCTCCATATAACTGGTATATGCGTTTACATTACAGTGTGTGTTGTAAGGGGACGACGTCAAATTAACTGGCAATTATTGCTGGAAACTAACAAAACGGGAACTTGACCTCCGTTTTTTATACCATTAACCGAAAATCTGAATTTAGTTCAAATCCGTTTAGCATAGCATGAGTTATTGCCTGGTGTTTTCAATCTCTGTTAAAATATTGTCGAAACGTAATGGACCGTGTTCTTGATACAGCCTCTGTAGTATTAAGCAATATTCCGAATTTGGTACGAATCGGTTTAGTATAACATGAGCCATTGCCCGAAACTGTCAAATGAACGTTTACATTTTTTTCAAGGGTGACAACTCTATTTACCAAATTTGACATAAGTTGGCGGAATTCGAACTAGGTCTCCGTATTCGTATTACTAAACGGTATGTCGAAGCTTGTTTAAATCGGTGCCGGCAAACACAAGTTTTTGTCAGGAAACGGATAACTTTTCGATTTTCATATTTTCAATGGCAAATAACTCCGTGTAAATATTACGTAAATTGTCGGAATTCGAACTTGCCCTCCGTATTCCCATAACTAAGTCGTAGGACAAAGCTCGTTCAAATCATCGGTGCATGCAAACACAGTTATTGTCTAAAAACCAAACAGTACGAATGTACGTATACGTACATACGAACATACGAGCGGGCGCATTCATATATCCCTGGAACTTCGTTTTCGACGTGATAATGGCCAATAGGCAGGACCAGATTACCCACTAGGCTACTTAGGCTACAGCCTATACAATCTGCACTACAGTAGTACAGTCGTCTAGATAACTTTCCATTTGCAGTCCAACAGAAGAGTATTTTTGAAAATTTAACACTGGAACGACTGGATCGGTAGTCGTAAATTTTCAAAAGTATTCTGCTCTTGGACGGCAAATGGATATTGGCTTTGCAAAGACGTGAATCTTATTTTTCATTTAATATCACTTTGATAGTCAAAAGAATTCTATAATGTTGCTGAGGCATGTTCATTTGCGGTGCGACAGAATGCTATTTTCGTAAATTTGTCTTCTCTTGGCCCTCAAAAATTAAAATTCTCTTCAAAAATCCTGACCAATTATTAATTAATAAAATTATGTCAAATAGGCCTCAGATTGCATCTCAGAACACTAGATTTAAAAATCGAACTCTTAGGGGCTCCAGCCTAGGGCCTCGCATCGGCTTAAACCGGCACCGCCAATAGGGCCTATCCCTGGTAGCCCATCACTCCACATCCGTAAGGCTATGTTCGCAACATATTTGCAATTAATTTCGAAAAACCAATATAGAGCTTCTCGTGCGGAAATAATATAAACGTGAATAAAAACTCTATATTTAAAACTCATTTGAACAGCTCTATGAAAGGCTGTCACGATCTGGCACTATCGATAATTAACAAAACGAGGAAATTAATACAAAGAAATGCTGATATTTTTCTGACATTGATAAGGCAACAGCTCAGTGCAAAACAACTTGTTTACATTGAGGAGTAGCTGGGTGTAATTTTCAAATTTCGATACTCTTATACAGCTATTACATTCAGGTAAGTTATATTCAACAGAATCAGAGCCGAATTAGGCCTATATAGGGCCCATGGGTAAATCGTTGTGAAGACCCCCCTTTTCGGGTGGGTCAAGTAATGAATATCGCTACCGCTACTACTACTACTACTACTACTACTACTACTACTACTACTACTACTACTACTACTACTACTACTACTACTACTACTACTACTACTACTACTACTACTACTACTACTACTACTACTACCACTACTACTACTACTACTACTACTACTACTACTACTACTACTACTACTACTACTACTACCACTACTACTACTACTACTACTACTACTACTACTACCACTACTACTACTACTACTACTACTACTACTACTACTACTACTACTACTACTACTACTACTACTACTACTACTACTACTACTACCACTACTACTACTACTACTACTACTACTACTACTACTACCACTACTACTACTACTACTACTACTACTACTACTACTACTACTACTACTACTACTACTACTACTACTACTACTACTACTACTACTACCACTACTACTACTACTACTACTACTACTACTACTACTACTACTACTACTACTACCACTACTACTACTACTACTACTACTACTACCACTACTACTACTACTACTACTACCACTACTACTACTACTACTACTACTACTACTACTACTACCACTACTACCACTACTACTACTACTACTACTACTACTACTACTACTACTACTACTACTACTACTACTACTACTACTACTACCACTACTACCACTACTACTACTACTACTACTACTACTACTACTACTACTACTACCACTACTACCACTACTACTACTACTACTACTACTACCACTACTACTACTACTACTACTACTACTACCACTACTACTACTACTACTACTACTACTACTACTACTACTACCACTACTACCACTACTACTACTACTACTACTACTACTACTACTACTACTACTACTACTACTACTACTACTACTAGCATGCCCACCACCGCCACGACAAGCTCCACCACCGCCGCCACCACCACCACATGTATAGCTTTTTGGAAATTGATAGTCAGAGAGTTCAACACGAGCGAGGTTTGAGTGGAGCTTAGCTGGAGATAGGCGGGGCATAGCTAAAACGGGAAAGGTCCATTAAAATGGGACCAGATCTGTCACTATCAGTATATGACGTCATAATAGATTACGGCACTAGTTAATTGACATCGCACTCACAATGACGTATAGCTCCGACATGAAAATGGAAAAACCCGTCATGAAGAATAAGAATTTTATGTCTTGGGGTATTTTACAATTTTGCAAAGTTCCACATTCGCACCAGAATGCTTAAAAAGAAAACTGTTAAGACTGCATAGTCCTATGTTATAGGCTTAAATTGTGTACCCTGATGTAAGGATATGAAATATATCTTAACATATGACGATCTGATGCTGCATACGTTCTTTTTAGTTGTGAACTTGAATTAGGGATAGTCAGCAACAGTTCCGAATCAAAACAGTTTCAAAATATTCAACAGCTATCTGTATAATTGCCTTGAAATTGTAATTCTGAGAATCTAGGATTCAAAGTAAGTCTATTTATAAATCGATTCCAACAGCCGTAAACGTGGCGAATTTTGGCTAGAAACTGGCGGGTCTTAGCTAGAAATGGGTGGGTCATAGCTAGAAACGTGCTGGTCATAGCTAGAAATGGGCGGGTCATATCTAGAAATAGGAGGGTCATAGGTGGAAATGGGCGAGTCATAGCTAGAAATGGGCAGGTCATAGCTAGAAACAGGTTGGCCACACCTAGAAACGGGTGGGTCATAGCGAGAAACAGGTGGGTCATAGCTAGAAATGGGAAGGTCATATATATAGAAACGGGCGGGTCATAACTAGAAACGGGTGGGTCATATCTAGAAACGAGCGGCTCAGGGCTAGAAATTGGAACGTCATAGCTAGAAACGGGCGGGTCATAACTAGAAACGGGCGGGTCATAGCTAGAAATGGGCGAGTCATAGATGTAGAAACGGGAGGGTCATAACTAGAAACGGGCTTGGCGTAGCTAGAAATGGGCGGATCATAGCTATAGAAACGGGTGGGCCATAGCTAGAAATGGGCCCCTCTGCTGCATACATCTTGTAGATATCGGACTGTACGTAGGGAGTCATGACCCTGCGCACATCTTATATTTACGAGTATAAGACCTCAGTGAAATTACATGTTTGAATACCAGGTAAGCTAAGAGACTATGTCACCGTGTATGATTGAATGCATGAGCATCTGAATGCATGAGCATCAACTATAGCATCTTATTATTTGGATATATATTATCAGCACCGGATGACTGGCAATGGATACGTCAGCTAGTGCGCTATGTCACCCTGTATATTTAGATGTATAACCAGCATCTTATTATTTAGATATATATTATCAGCACTGGATGACTGGCAATGGATACGTCGGTTAGTGCGCGGGTACAATCCGCAGAAACTGAATCGAGTATGACTTTTGATGGTTAGCACCAGTTTGGAATGTTGGAGTCAATTAAGGAAGTAGATATGACAAACGGACTTAGTTAATTACGTAGCAGTCTGTGTTCCCACGATTTCTCGTGGCCAGATAAGCGGAGGCAGCTGGGTGTAATGGTAACTAGTGTGCCGATTAACTCTAGCATTCTACAAGTTGTCGACTAATAGGTAATGGACAGGACATGGACATAGTAGCGTCCTGTAGGCACTAAAGGGCACAACCGAAAGTTACTATCGAGAACGTATCAATTAGAGGCAGGCTAATTCACCAATAAGCCTTGCTATCAAATAAGCATCCGTCATTTGTGGCAAGTCATCCGTCAGAAATATGACGTGCTAATCCAACAGGAATCACAAACGCGCTAGGTAAAAGGCGCCCTCCCCAGTCTGGAGGGTCGGAGTTTTGATTGGTCAAAGTGATGTCATAATCCAATGAGAATCAGAACAACCTCCGGTGGTACGAAACCAAGATGGAGGGAGAATAGAAACGAAAATGGTATATAAAGGGGACTTTAACTTTCGTTCGGGGTCCGGTCCGCCTCGCACCTTGTGAAACGCTCTTACTGAATGGCGTTAAGTAGGCAAGAGCTAGTTTGAATAGTATAGCAAACCAGAGCAGCCGGGCATGCTAGTTCATTGTGAAAGATTAGGAAACATTGAATTAATCTGGCGTAAATACGTAAACTGGTAACAGTAAAAGTTACCGACTTTGTAGGTTTACTATACAGTTAAGTTAGTGAATAAAACGATCACCTTGTGATACTAATACAAGGCAAACGTTTGACGCATAGTTTGTTGTTGACCCTGGAGACTACGGAAGATCACCGTAGCTTACCTGCAAGTTCTAGTAGTCAGTCAGATCAGGCCGGATATCGAATACAAGTATCGTTAAAGTTCATCTATAAACGAGGCGAGCTGATATCTATTTCTTTCGTTCTCGGTAAGGTGGGCTGTCGCAGCAACCTTACATACAAACCTTACCCAGAACGGAAGAGACTTCATAGTCAAGTATACCTCATAAAAACGTATGCGTAGCATAGGAACAGGATATACATCAGAAATCTTCAATCTGTCTACTAAGGTCGTGTTATCACTAGAGAGTTAATCAGGAATAACGCTATACTTCACTCGGGGAGTATTCCTAATTAAGTCTCTAGCGAGAACGCGGCGTAAGATATATTGCAAACGTGTTTACAATTTCGTGCGTTTCCTGATTTGAACCAGTGTTCGTATGTTTTATTTGCGTAAATTTATGTCGATAATTGCAACAACCATCATATACGCCTAAGATAACTACGCCGGGTCTATTTTTAAGCGTTATGTTTCCGTATACGCGATTCAATATGCTGGTAAACGTCTGATTCGTCCTGGAAATTCCAAAGTTTGTCATCCAATCGTAAATCTATTTAGTACGATTCCCCTGTTCAAAATTAGAAGTCACACCCGATATATATATATATATATATATATATATATATATATATATATATATATATATATATATATATATATATATATATATATATATATATATATATATATATATATATATATATATATATATATATATATATATATATATATGTATAGGGCCTATATGTCTAGGAGACTATATCATCAAGATACATAGTAGCATACGCTCCCGTGACAATTCATTCGAGCGTGGAAAGAAATCCGCGACATAAGTAAATATATGATAGCTAAGGCGAGAGAAAGAGAAAGAGGGAGCGAGAGAGCGATAGAGAGAGAGAACTGTGTAACGCATCAACGACGCTTAGCGAAAACCGGTACAGGCTATCCACTACGAATGAGCATCACGGAAACAGAGCACAAGTAAATTTACAAATCAATATATAAACCGATAACTGAAATAACTGTCGAACTTTGGTCTTGTAAACTCATTGCTATTTCGTATCATGTTTAACGAATTCCAAATGACATCTTATTACAAGAATGTAATACATTTGATACGAAATGGCAACCAAACTGAGATATTATTCATCAAATAGGCTATTATTTCCGATCGATAAAGACTGATATGTTAAGCCTTTCTTGTTGTTTTAGCCGTCGTCATCGTCGTCGTTGTCATTGTCATTGCCGTTGTTGTCATTGTCGTTGTTGTCATTGTTGTTGTCATTACTACTGTCGTCATCGTCGTCGTCGTTGTTGTTGTTGTTGTTGTTGTTGTTGTTGTTGTTTTTGTTGTTGTTGCTGTTGTTGTTGTTGTTGTTGTTGTTGTTGTTGTCATTACTACTGTTGCCGTTGTCATCGTTGTCGTCGTCGCCGCGTTGTTGTTGTTGTTGTCATTATTACCGTTGTCGTTGTTATTGTTGTCGTCGTCATCGTCGATATTGTTGTTGCTGTTGTTGTTGTTGTTGTTGTCGTCGTTCTTTTTGTTGTTGTTATTGACGTCGTCGGCATCGCCGTTACTGTTGTTGCTGCTGCTGCTGTTGCTGCTGCTGCTGTTGCTGCTGCTATTATTGTTGTTGTTGCTGTCGTAGTCGTCGTCGTCGTCGTGCCACGTTGGGCCACCGTAAACCTAACGAGCAAGGCTATGTTGGGCAAACGACTAAACATACTTTAAAAATATATATAGGCGTTCTTTAAGACAGGCGGTTAGAGCGCTTGCCTGAAAGAACCACAATGCAGGGATGTGATATGTCACTCAAATATGTGACGTCACACTCAACCATGCTACGTGTAATCTGAAGTCACAATACTTGCTGACGTATCACTGAAAGGTCCGTCAAGTGTACGAATTGAATGTATTTATCATTTAATAAACAGGCTGTTGAATATCTTTAAACTTATTTGACTGAGCGCTGTTGCTGCCATAAGGTGCAACATCACCCGATCAAATTAGTTTCAAAATGTTCATCAGCTCGCGTTGCCGATGCGATCGTTATTGCGTGTCTTAACTATATCGTCAACAATGATAGCGACGGCGCTAACGAGAGCTATCCGAAGCCTTCGTAACCTTCTCCTTTTTTACGTGAGTGTGCCGTCGCTACGCCCACCCCTAGTTAAGCTCCACCCACGGTTCTCCCGTGTCAGAATCGATCGACCCCCGCACTGCTTGAATCTCAATTTTCAGAAAACTGTACAGGTAAGCTGTTGAATATTTTGAAACTAATTTCACTGGTTGATGTATGTAAGCAACAGCGACCAGACAAATTTGTTTCAAAATATGCAACGGCATGCTTATTTAATAGTAAAGACATGCAATTCGCACAACAACGCTTAGTCCGTCATCAGGTACGCGTTCGCTACGTCATTCATGACGTAATTGATTATGACGTCTTCCTACACGTCACGTAGTTGATTATGACGTCATATGATTGATGGATGCACCGGAGTCCCCCATTGTCTTCGCAGATATGAATATGCAATGCTAATTAATATGATGCGTATAAAATGAATGTCAGTAACTGATATAGACCCTAATAATATATGTCCAGTATTAAAGTAAATATCACGAAAAGCGGCTTGAAATATATTTAGTAAACTTAGCGCTTGGCATTGGCGAAATAAATAAATATAATTGGAAATGTCGCCATTCTTGGCTACTTGTTCTTAGTGACAACTGTCAGTAATCAGCAACATCATACCGTATGGACGTATGGAAGTATAGTTTTGTATTTTAAAGACGATTCTACCTTTTTAGGTGATCACTATATAGATTTCGAATGCCCTATTGAACGTTGTAGATCTTCGGTTGGTTATATGATTTCACAAATATCATCATCATCTAATGTATCTAGATGATCGTGCTTTTTTTTAAATCACTCGGGCGAGACGAAAGTGATTACATTAACGAACGCGTAAGAAGAGGTGTATATCTCTCGTAAAAGTAGCAATATCGGTCACACTGACGATGTTTCGGCAACATGCTATTTTTGATAACAATGGTATAGTGAAAGTGTAACGATGTCGCTATCATAACGAAATTGGAATTCTTGGAATTCATGATTCAAAGCATATAAACTGATTCTAACACACGGAAAAAAGTGGGCGGAGCTTAGCTAGAAATGGGCGGGGCATGGCTAGAAATGGATCCTTCAATTCGTTTGTTTTCAGACTTTATATGATTGAGCATGTTTGACTTAATAATGTATATCCTAATGTCTCGCTTTCTTTCAGTAAAGCGCTATGTGGTCTGTGACAATACAAGTACTAGTGCTCCATATCTGTGGCACCCTGTACGCTTCAGTCACCCTGACGACTACGCTGTAAGTAGTTTGTTATTGGCGAAATTATCATTTTCGCCAATGTATAGATTGGGTTGGTTACTCTGTCCTGTCTGTCTGTCTGTCTGTCTGTCTGTCTGTCTGTCTGTCTGTCTGTCTGTCTGTCTGTCTGTCTGTCTGTCTGTCTGTCTGTCTGTCTGTCTGTCTGTCTGTCTGTCTGTCTGTCTGTCTGTCTGTCTGTCTGTCTGTCTGTCTGTCTGTCTGTCTGTCTGTCTGTCTGTCTGTCTGTCTGTCTGTCTGTCTGTCTGTCTGTCTGTCTGTCTGTCTGTCTGTCTGTCTGTCTGTCTGTCTGTCTGTCTGTCTGTCTGTCTGTCTGTCTGTCTGTCTGTCTGTCTGTCTGTCTGTCTGTCTGTCTGTCTGTCTGTCTGTCTGTCTGTCTGTCTGTCTGTCTGTCTGTCTGTCTGTCTGTCTGTCTGTCTGTCTGTCTGTATGTCTGTCTGTCTGTCTGTCTGTCTGTCTGTCTGTCTGTCTGTCTGTCTGTCTGTCTGTCTGTCTGTCTGTCTGTCTGTCTGTCTGTCTGTCTGTCTGTATGTCTGTCTCGCTGGCTGTCTGCTGTCTGGCTGTCGGTCCATCTGCGTCCAATCTCGGTTAAGTGTTTAGTTTAGATCAAGATATCGTCTTATAGCGTATCATAACTTCACCATATTGAGATTAACCTTGGGCACATGCTTCCTTGTATCAAAGGGATGGAGCGCGCTGATAGTGAGGTCATGAAGTCAAAGTTCAAGGTCAGCGCGACCTTCATATATAACGCTATTTTTCTGGTTAAATATTTCGCTTATCTCAACATATCGTCTTGTATCTCGGCATGGCTTCAAGCCTATTGGGAGTAGGTTGAGGCACATGCGTAGTTCTATCAAGGGGATGGAGCACACTAATAGCGAGGTCAAAGTTGATCAAAGTAGATCAGCGCTACCATAATCCTCTATTTTTTTCTTATTTTATTTTTTACTTATCTCAACATATCGGTTTATATCTTGGCATGGTTTGACACTGTTGGGACTAAACTTGAGCACGTGCTTCCAATATACGGCCAGGATGGAACACAGTGGCCGTGACCTCAAACGGCTCAATGTCTTTGCGCTATTCTTACTAGTAGAACTGCATGTCAATGCTTAGTTCCAATATCTTGGCCAATTCTGATATAAAGGCAGGATGAGTTAAGTAGAAAACCCTTACTGTACTGTTAAATGCTGCATTTGATACTAATGTGACTTTGACCTTGACCTTTAACCTCGCTATATTGTGATCCATCCACATGATACATAGAAGCATATGTCCATGTTTATTCCCAATAGGGTGAACCAATACAGGGGAGCATGTCTCCAAGCTTAGTGCAAATGCGATGAACAAATACTGAGACATAAAACGATATATTGAGCTAATTCAAAAACTTACTAGTAAAATTAGAGCTTTATACAAGGTAAGAGTGAGCTTGACCTTTGGCCTGAATATCATTAGGCTCCATCCCTTTGATATGGGGAAGCATGTGTCCAAGTATAATCTAACTATGCTGAAGCCATCCTGAGATCTACAATGATATGCTGAGCTAAACAGAAGCTTAGCCGTAAAAATAGTTTTATACCACAGTGACCGTGAACCTTGAGCTCATAACCTCAATATCATTGTTCTCCAGGCCCTCATCCTGGCGGTATATTGGAATCTAAGTTTAGATTTTTTGGCATTTTGAATTTGTATGCAGGCGCGCGCGTGTATCCGCAAAGGCGAACGGATTTAATTAAATTGTTATCCGCTGTCAGATGGTTGGATATAGAATCAACATTTCTAATGTCTTTGCAGAAGACTTTCGCCGAATTTGACACCTAGCGATCTGAGACAGCACTATCCATGTTACTTCAAAACCGGCAAGGAGCATGCAGAGAGAGAACGAACTGTGTATGCCGCTATGAGACGTTATAAAAAGCCTTCACGTAGAGCGGGCACTTGTCTAATGGTAAGCGAGAGCCATTGCATCTGTAACCGGATAACGCCCATTACTGGGCCGGTACTGGGCCAATACCGGGCCATATTGGCCCGTTATTGGCCCAGTACCGGCCCAGTAAGCTGCGTTATCACGGTAACGTCATAATCTGGTTAATCACTGGTTAACCCATTGCACTTTTAAAGTATCTGAATAACAATTTGAAGGCAATTATATACAAATAAGCTGTTGAACATTTTGAAACTATTTGAGAAAAACCCTTCCTACCCTAGCAACATCGTCCAGTCGAATTAGTTTCAGAATATTCAGCACAAGATACATTTAATTGTAAATAAATTTGAAAATGTAATGGTTAAATATATTTTTTAAAACATGCTTTCTTATAGGCTTATTCAGTAATATAGCAACAATTCTAAAGAGTAAATATTTGTTAAAAATGCATTCGCTCATAGATCTATTAGGTTTATGAAATACGTGTATAAACTGCCTCTAGTGGGTCAATCCTAGCATTTGATCTTCAATTACTATCAATACTATCGTACTAACATACGCCCACTCACATCGCTGCGCCGTTCGACTGGGTACGAGAGCATAGCGGCAGGTCGAGACCGCGCGATAGGACGATGTATCAATACGGGCCATGAAGATGGGAATTAGAAAATCCAAAGCATTTTCCAAGCAATTATTGTACCTTATATTTGAGACGAAGGCAACAACAGCTAGCAGTCAAATTAGTTTCAAAATATTCAAAATAATGATTAGTAAAATTGTAAATTCATCAAAGACACTTTCGTGGTGAGCCATTGCCACTTTCGTGACGGACCTAGGTCATACGTAGTGTGACGTCAGCTAAGATGTGACGTGTTTGGTTATGACATTTGAACCTCTGCTGATAAATCTGATCCCACCAATCTGGAATAGAAGGATCGGATCTCTCGCTCAACTATCTGACGTCATAATCAATGGAGGAATCCAGTTTTATCCATGTCCCGCCCATCTCTAGCCAAGCTCCACTCAATCTTTGCCAGCCGCTAGGATCAATCGATGCCTGCCCTTTCTGAATCTCTATTTCCATAAAAAATATACAGTCCAGCTGGGCAGTAACAGCAACAGTGCCCAGTCAAATTAGCTTCAAAATATTTAACAGGAAGACATACAATTCGTACAACTTGGCCGACTATTACGCGATTAATACGGACTAAATCGCGTCATTCATGACGTACTTGAGTATGACATCACCGTAAAGACGTCATATGACTGAGAGATAAATTAGATTCCCCCATTACACTTAATTATTTTATTGACCCCAGAATCGTAATGACGTCACAATCATAATCTTCGTTACGATAGTCGAGAAGTCCGTCATGACGTGTACGAATTATATCTCTGATTTAATAAACAATATGTAGAATATTTTGAAACTGATCTGACTGGGTGCTGTTGCTGCCAGAGACCTATATAACTATACTATGCCTGTATAGTTACCTTGGATTGGGATTCTGGGAATTCAGGGATCAAAGTATATAAATCAATCCCAACACGCGCGAAGCATCAGCGGAGCTTAGATAGAAATGGGCGGGACATAGCTAAAAGTTAATTCATCCGTCGTGTAGCCAGTTAAGTACTAGGCCTATTGATATATAATAGTTGTAGGGCCGGAATTACAATGATACAACCTCCCTCAACTGGCAGCCGTTCGGCGATCCTTGGCCCCCACCGCCCTCTCAATCCCTGGGGGCATAGGAATTTGAGACATGTGATCGTGGTTGGTGTATGCCTCTAGATGGTGTTCTTCCGGACATGGAAGGCCGTGGCGAATATAAAACTCCCGCAACACACATAACTTATCAGCCATATCGATTAATGCCTACATGGCCGAGATAGTTAATGCGTTTGTATTATACACTTTTAAAATCACAGGTTCAAATCTCGTTATGTGTTATTAGCAAATGGTAAAATCACAGGTTCAAATCTCGTTATGTGTTATTAGCAAAAGTAAACATGTCTACAATTACTCTTTACCCGTAAGACATCACGTCAAGACCAACTCGCACAGTCATTGACTGACCACATAACACCCATGATTGCAGACCACAGACCCCCGACCGGGCCAAAGTCAAGAATAGTAGCTGATATGCGTTAACACCCAATTAGACACAGCATCCATAATGGTATACCGGCGATCATAAATTACGTGTGAACGCACAACCATACGTGCACTCAACTACGTGTAAACGCTCATCTACAAACAGTATTATACACAATGGGCTGGCCTGAAGAGCTATGGGCATGCATGTATGATGTAGGCTGTGCGGCGCAACGAGAAAAAGTACCCGGACCATTGCGTGATATGGGCAACTATGCAGATCGAAATCTTGAGAAATGGAGAAGCTCAGGGATCCCAACATTCCGCTCGTCATTTCTACTAACATGCCTTATGTGTCGTCCGATGACTGTGATAGCGATGGACAAACTCTTTAAGTATATGAATTATTTAGAAACGGATTGCTGTTTTGATGTGACTGCTGCTATCGAGTTGGAACAAGAGTGGGAACAAGAAATGCAGTGATCCCTCGCCCACCAACCTCTCAATGCGCGCACTACTCCCACGTATCACATCAGTTCGACAACATCTCACACAAACACATGGTCTCCGTCGGTATCACATCGACACGACGGACCACCCACAGGTTTCTCCATGTGCTGATCGCCTTGTGATCACCACACATAATAGGGTCTGAACGCCCATTTAGAGACAGGCATCCACAGTGATATACACCACTGATCGCCTTGTGTTCAACCACACATAATATGGTCTGAATGCCCATTTAGAGACAAGCATCCACAGTGATATACACCACTGGTCGCCTTGTGATCAACCACACATAATAGGGTCTGAACGCCCATTTAGAGACACGTATCCACAGTGATATACACCACTGATCGCCTTGTGATCACCACACATAATAGGGTCAACGCTCATTTAGAGACAGGCATCCACAGTCATATACACCATGACTACTGTTGCGCAGCTTCGCGATGCTGCAAAGCAATTCGGCCTTAGAGTGGCCTCTAAGGACAAGAAAGCCGACCTGCTCTAGATGATCGGACAGGCCTGTGCCGAGGAGTCACAGAAGCGACTCTCTGGAGACGGGAAGGTTTCCAGCGCTTACCAAAGATGATCATTTGAATCCCTACAAGAAAGTGCAGTGGATCCGTGAGCTCCGTCAGTTGGACGAGGAGATGACTGCTAGCTTGCGAGGCAAGACTGTAGCGAGGCGGATGGTGGACCTTCCACTGGAGCGCTTACCTCCCCTACGCAGGATCGCTAAGCGAGTGATGAGGGGGCTGAGGTCTGAACCCTTAGCCCGGAGCATGAGCGGAGAAGGCGAACACATTCTCGACCAGCGTCTCGGCAAAAGGGAGACATAGGATAGAGGACGCCGGTCAGTACGCTGGACATTCTTCAGAGATCTAGAAGGAGAACTCACAGGCAAGATCATGCAAAAGATCTAGCAGACTGTCCAGAACGCCTTCAACCTCCGCTACACCCATACCTATCGCATCCATCACATCGGAGACGGTAGGGTGATGCTCTTGCACAAGAATGCTCCAGGGAGCCCGTGGCTGAACACGATAGGAGCAGCTCAGGACTGTGTGGCAGCAAGAGAGTAAGCCCGCCTCGACACAGACAATATCGATCAACCCAACACCAAGTGGGCTTTCCTTCGATCAATCAACGTTGAGGACAGGGATGTCATCGACCGCCAACCTCTGCTTGGGACAGGCCCCCCTCCCAGACTGGCTATGATAGAAGAAGAGTATGACTGCCCTCTACACCTACAGGGAGAACATGTGTCTCTGGAGATGTCTAGCAGTTCATCGAGGAGCGAGAGCTGATAGACGTACAGCTCCTGCACGAGAGCTTGCCACACGGTTCTACGGCAAGACAGTGACAGTGCCTGATGTCCGCAAGACCTCGCTGGATCAGCTGGACAAGGTCGAGTTCTTCGCCAAGATCGGGATTCACGTGGATGAACCAACTGAAGAGGGAACCTGGCACTTGATCAGGCAAGCGGCTCACTAATCGTGACGCCATGACCAGCGGAGTGTGGGACCACCACGCCTTCTACATCAAGAACATCTCCAAGGTGGCACATACACTAGTCTGCAGTCACTGCAGAGGTTTACACAGGCATGCAATCTTCAATGCCACGCTGATCATTGTACAGGCGACAAAACAACAATCGTGTGTCCTGGCGAGAAGGTTGAGGCGCCACACTCTGCGTATGAGAAAGCCTTCTATCCACCCAACCATCCAGTTCAGCGGCTTATCGTTGAATCGTGTATGAATCGAGAAATAGAGGCATACACATATACCATCTAGAGTGTGTGCACGATGGTGAGCGTTGGATCGAGGGTGCTCCCGTAGATGGTTATGATCCGACCACCAACACCATTTACCAGTTCCATGGCTGTGTCTGGCATGGGTGTCGACAACACCAGCGAGGTGAGGATGCCAAACAAAGATACCGCAAGACAGTCCTGAGAGAGGAGAAGCTAAGAGCATCTGGATGCACGCATGTGGTACAGTGGGAGTGCTGTGTAAATCGCTGTCCAAGCATCCCTAAAAGAGTTCGGACTGTCCCATACCCACACTTCATAGTTTACGACTTTAAAGCACTCCTAGATGGTATCAAGACTCATCCTATGGAGACTCTCACGATCGAGAGTCCTCACATACCTATCTCTGTGTCAGTTGGCTGCTTCTTAGAGGGCACCATGAGTGAGCCCACTCACCTCTGCAATCCTGACCCCAAAGAACTGATCAGAGAGTTCATGCCGGAGATCTAATGGCGAACATCTCTAATCCGGACAAGGGTTAGGGCACAGTACATACCGACAGACCTGGAAAAGCTCCCAAAGCAAAAGCAGCGACTGATCAACGAGTGGTGTGACCAAGTGCCTGTACTGGGGTTCAACTCTGGTCGATATGACCTGAACCTCATCAAGAAGTACTTTGTCGATGAACTGACTGACAGTACAGGTACAGTGAAAGTCGCCAAGAAGGCTAGTCAGATCATGTTCCTCATCACACCTGAGTTACGGTTTCTCCATGTGCTAAACTACCTCGGCCCAGGAGTCTCATACGAGGTATGGGTCAAAGCTTACGGGTGTACACAGGAGAAGAGCTGGTTCGCATATGAATGGTTTGATACACATGAGAAGCTCAACTATCCTGGGCTTCCTGATTACTCAGCATTGACATCTATGCTCAAGGGTGGCTACATCTAGACGCGATCAGAGTACGAACAGTGTAACCAGACATTCAGCGAACATGGATTGCGGACATTCGCTGACTGGCTGCGATACTACAACAACCTGGACGTCAGTCCATTCATCAAAGCCCTAGGGCGGATGCGGGAGTTCTACACAGAACGAGAAATAGACATCCTCAAAGACGCGGTGTCTCTCCCAGGTGTGTCACTGCAGTGGAACCGCTCATCACATGCCGGATGTTAGCCTCTATTCACCGGGCAAGGTAGCCTACGAGATGCTGAAGGGTGTTGTTGTTGGAGGTCCCAGCATCGTGTTCACCAGATACCATGAGACTGGCGTGACTCAAATCCGCCAGAGTGAGCGTGTCTGCCAACATCTACTCGGCTACGATGCAAATGCTCTGTAGCTGTCAACGATGGCCAAAGAGATGCCCTGTGGTAAGGAGACAGTGCGCCGTTGATCCGGTGCCAGTGGTGTAGCAAGCTTTAAGGAGGAGCTCCTAGCAAACCACTGAATTAGATTTGCCGAGCTGGATATAGAGGTCCCTAAGGCTCTGTGGGCAAAGTTCAAGGAAATGCCCCCGCTGTTATATAACCGCGAGATCCCGGTAGAGGTCGTCTCTTCTGAGATGCAGGCATACTAAGAGCCTACAGGGTGGAAGCGGCCCACCACCCAGAAGGTGGTGGGCGCCCTCACTGGCAAGAAGCGGCTGATGTACGCACCGACACTCAAGTGGTATATAACCCATGGCCTGGAGGTCACTACTATATACCACACCATGGACTATGAGGCCAAGCGCCCATTTGAGTGGTTCGTGGAGAATGTTACGGAAGCCCGCCGCTCGGGAGATGTAGATAAAAGCAAAGGGCTCTTGGCAGATCTCTTCAAACTCCTCAGCAACAGTGACTACGGGAAGTTCATCGAGGCCCTAGAACGTCATAGCAATACAAGCTTCACGAAGGATGAACATGTGGTAGACAAGCCCTACATAGTGCATGGTTCGAAGATCTCGAGGAGATCGGTCAGTCATACGAGCCCCAGAGTCGCAACCCGAGAATTACTATTCGAAGGCCGTTCCAGGTGGGGATAGCTGTTTATGAGCTCACGAAGCTGCGAATGCTGAAGTTCTACTATGACTTCCTCGATCGCTACGTTGCTCGTGACAGCTTTGAGTACCCGCAGATGGACACTGACTCCGCGTATATCACTATAGCAGGCTCCAACCTCGACGACGTCATTCACCATGAGATGCGGGCAGAGTACCAGGCTTATAAGCGGTACTGGCTAGCTTGGGACAAATGGTCTAGACGGACTCCGGGACTGTTCAAGCCCGAGTTCGAAGGCTCTCGTGGTATCGCTCTCTGCTCCAAATGCTACTACATGGAGAGCACAGCTGCACGTAGGTGCTCGGCTAATAGTGGGGCGGATATGTAACACATTTGAGGTAAGATATTCCATTCTGGCAGAAAGCATGAAATTTGGCATATAGGTGCTTTAAGGCTTGCTGAACATAAGTAGATGCGGTGCCACGTGATTCTACCAAGGGAACCCATTCAAAATGGTGAATTAAAAACGGCCGCCTTTCCAGCGGAAAATCTGCATTACTCAAGTTCTAGATGGTGTAGATGGCTGGAATTGATGTCAAATTAAGGGTTTCTTGGGTCACTGGTTATGATTTTACCCATTACAAGGCTCATACAGGTACCGAACCAGAGCATCAGGTGGTAGGCGCTCCTCTCCCTTGTTCGCTCCTGCAGATGGTTGGGCAACAGAGGATCGTTGGATAGTCTCTACTGGCTTCTTATAGAGATAACCGAGTAACCTCAGTATTGGATCTCTCCACCACCGTGGGCAAACCTTTCACCCACACCCTGGAGCGATCACCAGGACACACCATGATGTTGGAACAGTCTTTCTGTCCAGCTCCAGCGCTTGATGATTGCCTGGGCACGGTGGTGACCAACTTCACCTCATCTAATCGCCACACCATATTTCCTATGAGGGCTGCGGTCTCGCCCCTGAACTCCTTACCCTCATCCACCTGTAACAAGTCTGGCCACTGGAGGGGCTTTTCCAGATTATCATAGACACTGCTGAATGCTTGGGTCACCTGCCCTGCAAATTTATCTGTAAGCGGTACAGCAGCCTTGTACCTACTGGCGACATCGACGATGGTGAGGGCGTACTTGTAGGTCTTACATGTTCTCTTGCCAGAATGGCTGGAACAGACTCTGTCATGTGGAAGGAATAGAACATCTGCCTGGTGAACTCTGTTCGGAACAGGTTCATCGAAATGTGCATGCCTGATGTGCCATGGATGGACGCCTCCAATGTGAATGTGTGGCCCTTGTGACATGCGAACTCGAGTAACTGGTGAGGCTCGCAGTAATATCCACCAGGCTAGTAGTAGTGCTCCTCAAGAGAGGCGGTTAATGAACTCCCGGATTTCATCACTGACGTCGACTACTGTTCTATTACGTATGGCCTGGGCAAACTCCAGACAGGGGAACATTTGACCGTCGTTCATCCGGCCATCGATGGACACCTCTTTGAATACCTGTGAACACTGCTGTCTAAATTCTGCAGTGCTGGTGCGTCGCTGAAGGGTAGCTTATCAAAGGCTTGCCAGTTAAGGGCCTTGACCAGGTCGTACAGAGACGCCATCCTTATATAGTACAGCTTAAATGTTCGGCGGCCCAGACGGTCGCGAGTGCGATGGCAACGTACGGTAGCCAAGGGCCAGCCAATCTGAAGAACGTACCTTCTCCTGAGGCGATGGCTGGTATGGCTTCAGAAATCTTCTCCACACCATGGAGAGCATTGTTAGCGATCTTGCCAGCCTTCGTTGTGAACAGAGCGATCAGAGCCCCAACTGCTGCTAGTGGCCCGATAGAACCTTTTACGTAAGTGCGATAGATTCCTTTCACTCTGTGTACTAGCTTGTTGGATTCAGGCTCTACATCATCATACTCACCACCGACCTCGTAGTCTGCATCATAATCCTCCTCATCATAGTCCTCCTCATAGTCCTTGTCATCTATATCCTTGACTGGATCTTCATAAGCCTCTGGTTCATACATATACATCGCTCTGGGGATCCGTCGCTGGGGACAGCTATATGGTAGCTTTAAACTGTAGACTATAGCATGGCATCCGCAATCTTGAATGCGGGCATGTTTGCCTTAGTGAACTGGGGACTCAGCTTTGCCGGCAAGAAGGTGGCAGAGTCATAACCAGGCGATGGAGAAGCTGGCTAAGGAGAAGTTTGAATACAGCAAAGCACTCGAGAATATGCGCTAGAGGGAGGCACGCGACGACAACTCCAAGCTCAGGCCAACCAGAGCATCAAAGAGGCAGATGAGAGTCTCGATGAGTACTACGAGGCTGTAAAAATATCTGAGCCAATGCTCGACTATGAAGCATCGACAAGTCGAAGACAGCAGAGCTTATAGTAGTGGTGGCAGCTGCAGCTGTCATGACAGGAGTCGTGCTCTACGCACGCTCAAGCTGAATACCTGATGTGTCCGACACGCATACCTTAGCATAGCCAAAGTAAAGTACCATCACACCTAATGAGTGAGTCCCAGCTATGAGGTTTCCGATGTTGAAGCTGGGCTAGTTGCCCTGATTAGGTGGGATGTCCCTGGCCCCGAGGTGGTGACGGCCCTCGAGTGCCGACTCGAGGTCATCGCTTCCACTGGTTAGTCGCAGAAGTGCATATGACTTAATTTTCTGTCTGTAGAGTTGGCAATCAGCCAGCTCGCGTACCTCACCAAGAACATTGGTCCCAGCAACCACAAGCTTGAAATCATCTAGCTTATCTATCTGCTTGATGGTGCCTCCCTTCTGAACCAGGACCGCAACAGTGACACAGTCCGATGCACCACGATGCAATGTCAGCTCTACCCATTGGCTAGCTGGTGCTTGCACCAGCTGGTGTTCTCGCTGCACATGCCCGATCTGCTGTTTTGAACCCGTTTGCTTCAGCTCCTGGTCATTCTCATCATGCCAGAAAGTCTTGGAGAATTCATCGTCGCATCTGCGAGCTGCTTGTGTACACCCGGAGGAACAACCTATCCTGGATGGCAGCCAGATTCACGTGTGTGTTCTCGAGGAGGGTTAAGAGTGGAACTGCCACGGGCTTCTCGACACATGCCTGTAGTTCGAATTCTGTGAACCCCTCATTGCACCCCCACAGCGTAGTACCCCTTTCCCTTCGTAAAGAAGGTTGGCCCACGAGCCAGCAGACCTAGGATTCTATTGTACTCTGAAGCTTGAACTCGAGTGTCATGCTCTTGATCTCGTGGATCTGTGACGAGATTGTAAAGTCGATGTACTTCCCAGCAGCGGACAATGGGTGCTCATCATGTATACTGGGTCGAATGACCATCAGGTAGTCCTTCCGAGGATCAGTGCGGTGCGATGTCACAGGTTCAATGGCCCCATCTGGATGTTGCACATACTGCAGGATGTTTAAGGTCTGGGTATATAAAGGTTTTAAATGGCTGCCATGTTTGCTAAAGTTCTCCACCGGATGGTCTATAGGCAGCAGGACAAGTCGGCACAACAGTCAGCATGATAGCCACGGCGTACACTGTCCCACTGTGACAGGGTCCGAGGACTGCTTCGTAACATCAAGATTATCCACGAGCGAGCCAAGGTCACACCTCCATCTGATGCGGAGATACTGGCTGCCGTAGAGGAAGGAGTGCCAGCTCGTAGTACAAAAGAACTCCTGACTCGGATACTCTACTGGAAGTTTGACAGCACCCATGGCAGGGCACTCGATCTACCTGTGGCCCAAACCAACAGTCCTGTTATTCTAGCTCTACAAAGGGCGAGGGTCGAACCCAAAGATCTACTAACGGTTGGGAAGTGGGCTGCCGTATTTAGCCTTCATAGCCAAGAAGAGCGAGATATACTGGATAGCCTCCAGTCTGGAGAAAATAACTACCTCAGGGAGGAGGACAGTGCCACTGTAGCAGAGAGCCACGACACCGGTCATGCAGAAGGTACTCAGGAGGGGCTCATCTTCAATGAAAGTGGGCGCAGGAGATTGGCCAGTAATCTGCCAGCATTTCTGAAATTCCCAGATAACTACCAGGACTACCTCATCAAATCAGGTCGCAAGTCAGATGCTCGTCGTACATGGCCAAAGTGGATCTTCCATCAGAAGTTCCGGAAGAAGATAGGCCTAGAATCTGACCCTCAGTAAATAGAGTTTCAGCAACAGGCTTCTGACGAAACTGACGACATTCCTCAAGCTTCTGATGAAGTTCCTCAAGCTTCTGATGAAGGTCGTCAAGCATCTGACGAAGTACCGGAGACCGTGAACGACGTTCCTCGGCCTTTTGATGAATGAAAAATGTTGCAGCAGGTGCAACAGGCTGTCAGCGATGACACATCGAACAGGCTAGTTTCCTGGCTGGATTCAGCTTGTAGGTGAATGTATGTGCCTTTTCCAGATATGGCTTGAAGTGTGACAGCTCACCTGTCTCCTTGTTGCTGAAGATGAAGCGGTACAGATCAGCTGCCCTCTGTACACCTGCGACTTTGGTCTCCTTGAGGGTTAGGCTGTCGTATATGGTCTCGAGCAGGGCACGTCCACCCTTGGGGCTTAAGTATAGCAACCTGACATTGTGGCGGATGTCCAGAGAGATCTCACAGGTGTACCTCTGAAAGAGGATGAAGACAGTTATCTTTTTCTGACTACCTCAGCGACATCACCAGGCACAGTGGCGGCAGGAAGAACCTCATTTCCACCTGTCGTCCTCACCACGGCCACATTTAGCCACCACGTTGCTGGCGACATGCACTGCCAGGGTCAGTAGCTTTTGGATCTTGGTTCACAGCAGGTTCTCCACCTTCTGAAGTCTCGCCTGGCTCTCGGGCAGTTGCTTCACGATCTGTACCATTGTTTAAGCACTGAGTTGACAACGCGGGTAAACGTCTGCGTTCCTTGTCGAGAGAGCTAATAAGATCTTCCCAGTCTGCATCTGCCAGGTGTCTGGGTTGGTACTCAGAAATATTCATCTCTCTATTGAGACATCTTAAACATGTCCGGGCTCACGCTATGCGAGAAGTACTATGTGGACTTCCGGAGGGAGTTGAAGGACTGCAAGAAGAAGAAGAAGACACCAGAGGAGCTCGCTCAGCTCTCCAGTGCTGAGCTGACAGAGGAGCTGACAGCTGTGAAGCTCTATCTAGGATTTGGCAATGGACAAATCTGCTTCCTCGAGTACCTTATCATGGGCGGGAGTATCGCCGAGCAGCTCCTGCGAGCTAAAGGTATCTACAAGAATCGGGAGTATCTGTCAGATGTGTTCCAGCAGTTGCAGACCACCATGGCCTCACCTGACTCAGACCTGAACAAGACTCTGCGATACTACAAGCTGGAAAAAGGATGTGCTGTGGAACCATCCAGCCCATGGATGTGCATGTTGGCAGCGTGTATAGGGGCTGTAGGGCAGGCCAAGCTGGTTCAGTGTCTCACCGTGGTCCCCACTGCTACTGTAGAGAGTCAGGATAGTCTTTTAGCTGATTCGCTGGCGGCGGAGTAGGCTGATCCCAAGTGCCATGATAGCTAGGCCTGACAACAGTCATAGAGCTACCACAGGAAGCGGTGTCATGTCGACTGGCTGCAGTGTTGGGGTCGGATCGCCTGGAGCTGCCGTGTCGACTGGCTGCCATGTCAGGATCGGAATGACTGTATGGCACATACTACACATAGGTGCGTTGATGTCAGTGTCGATGCCGAAGTGGACACCGGGGGAACTCCCCTCGACAATCATGTTGTTATAGCCCCTGACTTGGAGGTCCTCGATGTTCATGATCATGTTGCTCGGAATCAACCATAGGTGTGGTGAAATATGGAATGACACAGCTTGGTCTGTGCTATAAGGAGGCAGTAGCACAGTGCTTCCAGGGACTGGTTGATCCGAACGATCCCCGCTAGTGTGAGGCCTGAGGTGGTGTGTGGGACAAAGTACTTCCACACATCTGGATAGTCCTGCCGCAAGTCAGTGATGTGCATATTTTGCACCAGCGCTCCAGGGTCGGGGTCTTGATCGAATGAGAATGTCACTGTCTTCCGATGGCCTACTCATCGGGGTGTTCGATAGGGGAATCCTGAGTAGTCACGTCTCGGGTCACCGTACATAACCTCTAGACTGCTGTTGTCACCACCATGCCACCGATAGTCTGGGTGGGCGCTGAACTCTCTCTCTGTAGTCTGCTGGCCGCTGAGACGCTATGACTGTTGAGCTGTGGCTCGAAGTCGTTTGTATCAGGGAGGCTTGCACCCAGCTCATAGAGGATTCGTCGCACCATGAAGTACACGTGGAATCTAAGACAGCTGGCGATGAGCACAGCTTCAGGAGTACCAGAATAGGAGTGAAGCAAGGTGGAACTTATTACACCACACGGCAAAGTTCAGCTGATGATTCCAGCATGAGAGGCTTGGAGCAGCCATCCAAGTATGAGCTTTCTTCACATCCTTGATGGTGATGGGGTGGTTGGTCAGCGGTCGTGGGTTGACGGAGAAGCTGGTTCGGGACCGTCCATCCACTGTGATGGAGAACGGTGTTAGCTCTGGTATATCATCCAGTAGACCGCTCAGGCCATTCAAGGGTGTACCCAGGAGTGGCGGTTAGCTCAGGATGAGTGTCATGAGGTTCAGGGGGAAGGCCATCTATTCTGGTGTTCTTAAAGCTACCATACAGGCAGCACACTATTTGTGGTCGTCTCGTTTTTAGCTCCTCCATATTAACCCGCCCGCTGGAGCCTTTGAAGTATTGCTGTCGCACTTTAGGTTTCTCCATGTGGTGGTACTCTTCATCGGTGACCTGGCCATCCTCGAGAGCTTTGCCGACAGACTCGTCGATAGTCCGAAGCATACTCTGTGCCAGTGTCACGTACTTAGCATGCTTCTCCAGCCTCCTTGTGATCTGCCGCTGCCCCACCCCCAAGCCAGTGCCCAAGACAGTGGTAGCTAGTGTCACGCCACCCAGCGGGATGGCGACGATGGCACCCACCCCTGTAGCGAGAGTGGCCACAACTGCCACACCAGCACTGGCATCTATCACACCCGCAGCAGTAGTTATACACGCGAGGACGTTGTAGGCTGTCTTATATCGCCTGCACGTTCTACTGTACTTTTCTGCCTCATGGACGAGATGCTGCATGATGGTATCTATCCGCTAGAGTCGCCAGCCGTGTACTGTACCACCCTCGTCAGCAGTCATGGAGGGGTATAGTTATGGTTGCTTCCGCCACTCTGATTTTGCCATAGTATACCTGGAAGGATTAAACCGCATCACATGCAGAATCTGCTCATGAGTCATAGAAGGGTTCATTTTGGAGAGCCTGGCGAACCGTACCAGCTTGCTGGGGTCGAGACAGACGTCTTTTAGACAGTGGTCATCCAGCACTATGTCGAGGGCCAGTAGCTTTCTGAGGCGTGACCTCTGGAACTTCAACTTATGACCAAGATAGTAGGTCCGCCGCTGGATGACCTTCTTGGTCTTACACTTCTGCCCCATCTCCTCTTCCCACTGTATGGCATCTGGCTCATCCTCGTCTGTGACATCGTCGTATGTGAAGACATCTGGCTCATCATCGTCTGTCAAGACTCCTGCCTCCTGCTTTCTCTCCTCCAGGAGGGCCTGCCAGTATCGGGAACCTCCACCATTCCTTCGCCTCCTTGCAATGCTCGCATTCTGTTGATACCAGCTCTCCCGCTGTAGTCGCTCTCCTTATGGTTGCAGTGCGAGCATCTGTTCGTTTAAGGCCTTTATCTGTGCAGGGGGGCATGAAGGGGCAACCCTGTAGCTGGCTTTTCATCTCGGCAAAGGTCAGATATTCCTGGTATGATATCATGTTGTCATCAGGTCAATGAGTAATAAGAGTGTAAACTCTAAATTGCCGTCCGATATCCCATCCGTGCTGGCATGGGGTGAACAGGCTAGGACTGATAGCTTTCCATAGGTTGCTGTTGGCACCTGGGCTATCACATCCCGGCCGACTTCTACCAGTGAGCTGATGTGTGCACTACCCAGAGGTTTATGTAGCACATCGGCGTGTATGTATGTTATGGCTCGAAGAGGACCCATTCTACACGGTACTGTACCACCCGTCTCCCCTCTAGAGAGGGTGAGATTACGTTCTCACCACCGGAGAGCAGCAGTCGGACAATTGGCATGATTATATCTCCTGTTTAATCCCGTTCTATAGCGTGCTATGGAACCCATATTTGCTCACTGGACTGGTCTTGCTGACCTAGCAGATGTGTATGCAGTTGATGCTGCCAAGGTAGAAGAGAGGGATGGCAACTCATTCGCCCTACAGTACGAAGCAAACTCAAAGGTATTCTCCCTCCACCCCATTGGTGGTGATGGGGTGGAGCTGCTCACAGACCTCAAGGATGTTTCGAAGGAGCGCCTGGGCCACAACATAGATGGCAACAAGATCGTGTTTCGGTACGATCACCGAAGAGGAAGTACATCCTCGAACCATTGATTGAAGTCTCGGATACAGAGGTGGCAGACAACAACACCCTAAATGGCTTTAAACTGGTCAACCGCTATTCGAGAAATGCCCCGCCGATGACACATGACGGTCTGCTATTGACCCTGGCAAAAAACCTGCAGTTCATGTTTGAGAAGAATGAAGTGTGGTACCACGCTGGACCTGCGGGTGACTGGCAAACATGGTTGCCACTATATAGGCCTCCCACAGTCATTGACATAGAGGTTAATGGGTCACCGGATAGGGTTACAGGTGGAATCCTCCTGCTGCGTCGTCCATTCGATGGACCAGAAGAAGCTGTTAACCTCCAGAAGGGCATCCTACGGGTAGATGGTGTGCCACATGTCTCCAAAGCCAAGGGTGCGGTTAAACTGCTTCAGTGAGTCGGACTCACTATCACGCAAACTACTCATATAGTCCTAGAGCTACGTTTCTTAGCCGGCGGCAGAGTGAAGCAGCTATCTCCTGCCCCTGAGGGGATGACGATCACTATCGATCCGGAGGGAACAGGGCTCGATCTTGCACAGATATTTTCTCGAGGGGTTCACTCTGTTCAGTTTAACTCTTCATATATAGCCATGATTCTCATCATACTGCTCGTGCTGGCGTCTACAGCAGTGGCACAGGGCGCTGAGACTGCCATGATATTGGATGCCAAGTGGGCCCACTTCCGGGATGCCCCCCCCCCCAAGTACAATCATTGGGTCGACCCCTTGCGGAGAAACAGTTCTGACCGCTTTCACCCACGTGAAGAGATCGAGTCTGTCTGCCACTTCTATGGTGTGGAGCGGGTATGACGTGGTTGTCTGCTGGAGACACCTGCTCAGCACCAGATTCTCTGCGTAACATGTGAACAATGCCAGAGTCTGCCATGATGCAAATGCTAAGCACTTTAGCATCCTACCCAGGTGAGAGGTGTCAAGGCAGATGGAAAGAAGACACTATGGGTGGTCCCATCATGCCGATGCGACTCTGGCAGAAACTACGTGTTTGTCTGAGCCTACACAGAATAGAGAGGCCGGCCACTGTCCGGTATCCTGCGGAGGTTCTCCCGGACATGTGTGGTCCGCACGGGAGTTTTATATTCGCCACGGCCTTCCATGTCCGGGAGAACACCATCTAGAGGCATACACCAACCACGATCACATGTCTCAAATTCCTATGCCCCAGGGATTGAGAGGGCGGTGGGGGCTACGGATCGCCGAACGGCTGCTAGTTGAGGGAGGTGGTATCGTTTTAATTCCGGCCCTACTACTGTTGACTGATGCTATAAGGGTAATTTAACACATCTTGTGTCAATAGCGCCTCAAAACGCTCAAAATGCACTTTTGTCAATTAACCCTTTCATTTGTCCACATTTTAAAAGAAAATTCAAATATTTGCTCAGTGAATGACCATTTGCTGGTCAAGAGAACTTTTTTTGTTGTAAATTTACCACTGGAATTTTGGAATTTGGTCTTTTGACCGCCTTGGCGATTATAGGGTTAATCGTCTAGGAAATATAAATTTTTGCTTATTCAGTGTCCATTTCCAGGCCAAGAGAAGACTATTTTTGAAAATTTACCCCTGGAATGACCGAGATAGTCAGTCCAGTGGTAAATTTTCAAAAAATCGTCTTTTCTTGACCTGCAAATAGACAGCCCTCAAAACTACTGCAGAGGCGGTGTTATCATAATAACGACAAGTTGACACAAGAGGGGTTAATTATTTATGTGAGGATCATAGGACTCAATGAGTTAAGCATTACTACGGGTTCTTCTATTTTGCGTATTCTTAAATTCAGTCATGCCAAAATCCATATTTATCGACCAGCGTCATGCGGTGGCTATTTAATCTTCGAGGGCCTGTCAACAAGAAAATGGTGCTAGAAGGTCCACAAAATAAACCTAAAAGCAGAGCGTGTAACAATAACAATAACATCGACCAGCACTGCTGCTGCACTTCGTGAGTATATAAACTGAAAACATTACTTAAACAATACAGCGCGAAAACAATAATAGATCTGGGTAAGTAATTTGAAAATGCATGTGCGTGTTGATTGACTGCCACTGCTGCTGCCGCCGCTGCCACTGCCACCCGGCCGCCGCCGCCGTTGTTGGTGATTTTGTGGCTGCTGCTGCAGCTGTGGTTGCTGCTGCTGCCGTCGTCGCTGCCGCCGCTGCTAAGGTTTCTACTACTACTTCCTGTAAAAAACACACGTGTCATGCG